>WBNQ01086648.1:20000-51416 GCA_013401375.1 Spizella passerina
ACACTGGAAATGGAAAGTAAGAGTGAGATCCAATCAGCAAAGACAACTCCCAAACATCACTCTTAAACTTACAGAACACTAAGCAGAAAATTGGATTTGGTCACCCTGGTGCCCTCCCTGCAAAAATGGATAGCTTACACTGTCTAACTTGAGAACAGTTGTGAGACACAGTAGAACCCATTCTGAAAAGAATGCTTGTTTCTTTGTATGCCTCTCTCTTTTCCCTTTGAACTAAACCTCTGAGGCCTGTTCATTTGGGAAAAGTGAAACCAAACCTGAGTTTGGCCAACATGCTAAACTCAACTCAACTCTGTTCTCAAGCTTCCACCACATATTTGTGCAAATACCAGTCCAGCTACAATTTAAGTATATGCTACCAGGTTGAAGTTCAACCAGGTTTCTGAAAAGAATGCAATTTCTAACAGGGAAGCCAAACTTCCCATTTCATTTCAGTTTTGGAAGCTCTCTAAGACAAACTGACATTTGCTGTTAACAAACACACACACACAAAGATCCAGCTACCAGGAAATTTGGTGCTGCCTGATAGAGCAGATAGTGACACAGCACTCTGCCCATGCTGCTGGAGAATGTGGGAGCTGCACCATGGAAAGTGTGCTGGGGCCCAGCCCTCTCCCCATGGGGGTGCAGTACAAACCACACCTGAAACCCTCTCAGCCCAGAAATTAGGGTAACAGTCACATACATAAATACTTCACAGGCCCAATGCCTACACGTGGCAAATAATGCTTACAGATATTGGCAGACTACTATCCCCAAACAGATGCCACTGGTAATGTAACTCCCTCTATTGTCACAGTTCAGTTTGTCTAGGAAAAAGAATCCACCTACTTTACTAAGCCCAACATTGTGGTATTTCTTCTCCATTATTTTCTTCACTGGTTCCTCCTCCTTGAAAGTAATGAAGCAAAATCCACGCCTCTTGTTAGTTTTGTTGTCCATGGGGAGCTCTATGGATTCGACCTGGTGGAAGAGAGTGATTTTACCTTTTATCCTGCCATTCATGTCACTGCAAAATCCCTCTAACAGGTCATACTGTTACTGAAATTATTTAGATTTGAATATGATGATGTGATCTGACTACAAATACAGAGTCAAAGTTCTCTGTACCTACAGCACATGGGACTTCCCAGGCAAACAGCAGTTAAAGTCTTTAGTCCAGAGTAAACTGTCTGTAAGTTTGGAACAGGGCACATATTCAGCAGCCAAACTGCCTGAACAGAGTTATGACCTGAAGCTGGCACCATGTGATAACCAACAGGGGAGCAGCAGCCATAGCAAGTTCATACAAGACCAGCTTTTAAAAACTTCGGTGATACTTAGCTCCTCTGCACCACCAAAAACTGGGAACAGACACTACACAGGTGTACAGAATGTAGGCAAAACTGTCCCAATCTGTGCTATAGGAGATGAGCTGGGGGGCTGAAGAGCATCTCACTGACCAAAGCACCCTGCTCAAAACACTGCCTCCCTCTCTGATTTATCCCAGCTTCCCCTTCCATCAAACCAGGCTGCTCAACTCAGAGCCTGTAACTGAACATCAACATTCTGACCACTAACACACATGGGACTACAATGGTCATAAAGCTTACATTAGCTTTACATTAGCATCCATGCAGGCTGCACGTGGGGGATGCTTTCTATTAAGACATTTGTGAAGACAGAACAGGATCCACAAATAAAAGCAGTTTGTTTCACCACATACCTCACCAAAAGCTCCAAAGTATTCCCGGATTTTCTCCTCAGGTGTGTCTGGAGATAAGCCCCCAACAAAAATCTTTTTAACAGGTTCTTTTGTTTTCATGGCTTTAGCTCTTTTTGGATCAATGACCTTTCCATTCAGCTTGTGTTCTTTCTGGTCCATGACCTGAGGATAATTAAAACACACAGTTTTACACAGTTCAAGCTAAATGTTTCACTGATGTTTTGAGTAAGGCAAAAACTGATTCACTTTCAATACTTGGATCACACCAAGAAGTTGTTGCACAGAAACAAAGTTCTGTGATTTTTGATCACTATCCACTGACAGTTCTGACAACTGGAACCACTTACTACCCAGCAGAAGCAAGAGTGTAACACCTCCCAAAAAGTACTCTTCTCATCCTCAAACCTTATGAAGTAAAAAATTTGTACTTTAGAGATCACAAAGGTCATGAAGGTGAAAACATTTCTGTGTGCTGTATCCACAGCATTTCAGAAAAGCTAACAACTAATTTTTGCTTGGACAGAGCTTAAATGTATCAAAGCTATTGGCCGTACTCTAGGGATTCATGGTGCAGCTCTGGATTGTAGCAGAGCTGTGGTACAGAAGTCCTACAGCACAGCTATAGGACCAGAAGTTCTTTGCAATTGCTGCTTTCACAGCAGCAGGCAGCAGACATTTATACACTGTATTTTTCAAGTGTCCAAGTGTAATGGCTTGTAGAAGCTGTAAGTGCCCAAATCCATACATACCTCAGGAATCACTGCTGGTCCTGGACACAGCATCACGAGTAAGGTGGTTCATAAAAGAAAGCATTTTCACAAGCACATGAAACATGCTGCACCCCTGAATCATCTTTAGCAGGAGATGTAAGAACAACGCCTACAGTCACCCTAGTGGGTGCTTTATCTCTGACACCTGAATTTGAACATGTTTCATTACTTTAATCCTACCTTATCCACACTTTCTGACTCTTTGAAGAGCACAAAGCCAAAGCCTCTCGATCTCCCGGTGATGGGGTCCAACTTCAGAGTGCAGTCCACAACTTCACCAAACTTGGAGAAGTAGTCCTTCAGATCCTTCTTCGTGGTGTCCCAGCTAAGCCCACCAATGAACATTTTCCTGTTAAGACAAGTTGGTCATTCTGTAAATGTGTGTTACCCAAAATCCTGCACTGCCAAGCTTTATGAGCCCAATACCCTAATGCATGGAGCTGGCAGGATTTTATCAGTCATGGCACTACACACACCGGCCTGCACTTTTTGACAACTTGCTTAAGTGAGTCTGGCCAGGACAGATAAAGACTTTCACATACACAAACATTTTGCACTGTGTTCTCCTGCAGCTGCTTGCTCTGCTGTCCCAAGAAATCACTAGTAGTAGTGACAAAAAGATAATTTACTACTTCTTCACATCCCCATCACACGTTTAATGCCATCCAGTTATCTGTGGAGCCTCCACAAACTGAAACACAGGCAGGCAGATTAGATTTGTAAGGAAGTGTGGTTAAAACAGAAGCATTTATCTACCAGTCTGGAGTGGACATATGCCCAAATTAATAAACTAAATAAATTTAGTCAAGTTCCTTTCCCCAGAAAGCAATTATGAAAAAGCAAAGTATTGGATGGTCAGAAGTTCTTTCCTCAAAAAAACTTTATATAAACACCTGGCATAATCCATTGCCATCAAGAGCATGTCTTTCCAGTATTTCTACAGCACCAGTGCTGCTGGGCAGATGTGTACAGCACATAACTCATAACCTGTATTTTCAAAAGCACACTGGAAGCTCAGAATCAAATCATGACCATCCCAGCATGTTATTAAGGCATAAAACCCCAAAATTTTAAAAGATGAAAAATCAAGCCAGCATACACACAAATGAAACATTCCAGGTTATTAGGCATAGGGCTTAGGAACCCATTCAAAAGAGGATTTGATTTGAGATGATCTCTTCTAATACTGATAAAGAAGATTTTACTGTGAGCTGTAACCAAAAAATATGATCCATTATGATCTATAAAAGCACTTTCTACAAAACTTTGCCTGTTTTCACTGTCTTAACTTATTTCACAATCTGACACAGTTATCAGAAAACCTGAAAAACCACTGTATCATGTTTCCAACCCTTCCACTTCCCACGCACAAATATTGCTGCCAATCATGTAAAAGAGCACTGTACCTCCACAACTCAAACTCCCTCAAATCAAAAGCTGCTCCTTTGAACTACCTCTGCTGACTTAGCTGTGCTCTCACAGAATTAACAAGAGCATTCAGTTTCTGACAAAATCCATACAGATGAGGGGCTCAGGAGCTTCAGATGTTTTTATAGCAAGTGCCCAATTCTGTCAAGAAGGAGCACCAATTCCCAATCCCTTTATCCACTTTTCCAATTAATTCCAGATCTCTCTTCCACAAAGCACCAACAGCCCCTTCTATCAGCTGTGAATTTTTACTGTCCTCATGGAAGAAAGTGCCCACGGGTAAACCAGCAGCCTCACCCCAGCACAGGCAGTAAATCAAAGGAGCTTTCTGCCCTTTGCTCACCCATCATTAAGGCCCTTAGCTTGTCTGCTGCTCTCTGGAGGGCTTTTCAAGCAGCCAAACAGAAGACACAGAGAATGCAGCCTCGTGTTTCTGACACAGGAGGGGTAGTGATGCTCCAGCAGCTACTACCGAACTGACACTTGCTACACAAACCACCTGCCTCCATGTGAACACGCAGACCCTGCTCTGTATTCCTAAGGACAGGCACACCAACAACACGAGCTTGAAACCAAGAGCCTTGGAAGGTTTTGCATCTCTCCACGCAGAAACTGCACCTCTGAGCCCACTCACAAAGCAGCAAACCACAGCTGCCCCTCCGTCAATTACTGCTCCTAGGGACACTGAGCTCAGGGCTACACCACAAACATGAGCACAACAATTCAGGAGCGGTGGCACAGAGCTGCCAAAAGCTTGTAAAATACACACATTTCCTAGCCCACAGTATGGCTGGTCTAAGCCACATCAGCACGTACAGCTTCCCAAAATAAGTTAGCAGAAGTGCACTGGGAAAGCTTTCAAACCTTAGCTAAACAAGGTATCACAGATCGGCTTTTTCCCCTTTACTACCACAAGTGTTGTCAAAAAACTTCATTTCCTGTGCAGCATGAAGAATTGATGGGTCAAAAAGACTGAACCAGACTACGAGTCAATGTGTGATACCTGTAATCACTGCCCATTGTCCCTGCACGGCTTAGAGACCACTTTTTCTAAGCTCTCTTGCTTCAAAGGAACCTGAGTTTGCACATGAAAACCTTTTAATTGCTGTGTATTCAAGTAAGTAAAACAAACACGCAAACGCCAAAGGCATTTACAGCTGTTAAGAACAGCTGAAAAGTAACAAAACCATTTTAATTTCTGCTAATCCCAGCAAAATACTCAAAAAAGGGTTCCTGCTCACTCTCTCTGCATTATCCCAGATTATTCACATCTCTCTCAGCAACATCCCAGGTTATTACTGAAGGAGGAAGACACTCAGGAAGGTTTTGCAGCAGGAATCAGCAGGACACAGTAGTAAGCACTCCTTTATCCAGGTTATTTTCTGCCTTGACCAAAAACAGACCTGCAGCTCGAGTTTCAGGGCCCGACAGGAGACAGCAGAGTGCAACAGCCTGCCCTGTCCCTGGATTTATTACACACAAATTTCACCGGCAATACAACGCGACACTGTCCCAGGCAGAGACCCTATAAAGATTAAAAGCTGTATTTATCGCCATAAAACAGAGTAATAGAACATGCTGAGCAGGAAGGGACCTATCAGAATCATCAAGTCCAACTCCCAGCCCTGCATAGGACACCCCAAGAGTCACACCATGCACCTGAGAACATCTTCCAAGCGCTTCTGGAACTCTGTCAGACTTGGTGCTGTAACCACTTCCCTGTTCTATTGCCCAACCACCCTCTAGGTGAAAAACCTTTTCCTGGTGCATAACCTAAACCTCCGCGGCTCAGCTTCCTGCCTTTTCAACTCCTACTTCTCAAGTTTGGACACCACCCAACATAATCCTCCCGACAACAAGTTCCGGAGAAGCAGGGGCATGTTTCAGGCTGGGAAGAAGTCCCGGTGCCTCTGGCACTCAGCTAACACACGGTAATGTTTGCAGCACAGGGCAATACTGCAACTGCAACCAGAGCATTCGGCTACACCGAGTTCCTGTCCTCACGCACGCACCGCACTTTAACTCATAGAAAAGGCATCGTTAAAAAGGAAAACAAGTAAAAGGGGCCTGCAGTTTGAGGCACATCGCACCGTTTGCACATCGCGGGACCAGACACCGCCCCCGCCGCTCGGCCCGTGACGTCGCCGAGGCGCCAAGTAAACAAACAGGGCAGCGAGCGGGGCCGGGGGCGCCGCGCCCCGCCCGGGACCGCAACCCGCCCCCGCCGCTCACCCCTCGTCCTCCTCGTTCTTGCTGGCGTCGATCTTGGCTCCCTCCGACTCGACCCCGCCGCCGCCGCCGGCTCCCCCATCGGTGCTCCCCGCCCCCGCCTGCCCCTCAGGCTGCTCCGCCGGCTCCGCCGCGCTGCCCCCGGCGCCAGCCGCTACCGCCGCCGAGTCCAGAGCGAACTGCTGATCCGACATGGCGCCGCCGCCGCCCCGCACCGGCCACCCCCGGTGCCGCCGCCTCCCCGCCGAGGCCCCGGCCCCGCTGGCGGCCCCGGCCGAGCGCGCCGATCCCGCCGATCCCTCCTCCTCTCGCTCCCTGTTTTTAATGGCGCCGCCACCGACCCAACCTAAAATGGCGGCCGGAAGGAGCGCGGCGGGCGGACACGTGACACCGCCCCCGGGAGGCGTGAGGGAGCGCGGGGGGAGCTCGGCGCGGTCCCGGCAGCAGCCAGGACCCGGGGCCCGACATGGACGCCCATGGAATCGATAGGGCTGGGCTGGACCTCTGGAGATCATACAGTTCAACACCCCCCCCGCCCAAGGCAGGGCCACAGGAACAGGTCGGGGAGGGTTTGGAATGGCTCCAGAGAGGGAGATTCAGCCTCCCTGGGCAGCTGTTCCCGTGGTCTGCCACCCTCCACGTAAGAAGTCCTTCCTCATGGTGAAGTGGAACTTGTGTTTTAGTTTGTGGTCATTGCTCCTTGTCCTGTCACTGGGCAGCACTGAAAATCATCATCCTCTTGGCACCTGCCTTTGAGATATTGATGTGCATGGTGAGATCCCCTTGAGCCTTCTCCAGACCAAACAGGCCCAGCTCCCACGGTCTGTCCTCATGAGAGAGAAGCTCCAGCCCCCATCATCTTTGTGGCCCTTCACTGGAGCCTCTGCAGGAGCCCCTGGCCTTTCTTGTGCCGAGCCCAGACCTGCACACAATATTCCAGCTGCACTTCACTAGCGCCGAGTGCAAGGATTACAGATTGAAGTAAAACTTGGATCTTAGTGGGGTTTTGCGTGTTAAACCACTGGAGCAATGAAGCCATGCTCTTGTGGCCAAGTCTCCCTCAGCTGCTGTGGAGGGCAGTGCTGGATCCAGCTGCACTCACAAATGCAGTGTATGAACTCACACACTGAATCTTGCTGATTCTTCAGTTTGTAGTCAGTGAAATCAGTGAGTTTTAACAAGCAAGGTTTATTTTGATGCTTGACTAGGTATTTGTGCTGAGAAACATCAAATCTTCAGGCAGACTGCTGCAATCCTTTTGCCTCAGACAAAACATGCTTCTTTACCCATCCCAAGCACTCTAATCCAGAAATGTGCTGGGCTAATGCAGTGTTCCTTCTCCAGCATTCAGGCTTTTAGTTGTTGCTAGTGTGAACAACTAAACCTGTTTTCTGAAGGTGAGAAGAGTCCAGTACAGCACCTAACTTGTACAGAAAATAGTTGCTGATCCTGAAGTTCAAGAATTTATAATCTCCTGCTTGGAACTGGAATAGAAGTGGTGTGGGAAAGTAACTAAGCTACATTCTAGAATACTTGAGGTTTTAAGTGCTTGAGAAGCCTTGAAAAGCTCCAACTCCTCAAGCAGTGCCATCAGCATTGAAAAGGTCCTGCTACAGTTCTAGACCCTCCTGACATGTACAGAACTGGCAGCGTTGTGCCACAGACCACTCTCTCCTTGCTGCTGTGGAGGGCAATACATGACTCTGCCATCTTCCACAGTGATGCTAATTCCAAGGAGAAAGACGGGGGTGTATAGACCTGTTCTCACAGTAACCTTGATCTCCAGAGAGATCTGGCCTTCTATCCAAGTAAAACTCTAGTTACACCACTTTAAGGTGACAGCAAGGCTCCACACTCACTTAAGTAAGCATTTATTAGAGAATCTTTTAACATGAAATTATACAAATAGTTTGTATAAACACAAGTCCACATTGTGTCATAACATGAATGGCAAAAAGAAAGTAAAAACCATAAAAGAAAACTAGTCGGCCGCTATGTACAGTTGGACACAGTTGTGTCATTCACTAAAAGTCTTTTACAAAATAGTCATTTCCTCTCACGAAGACCACCCTCCATTCACTCGCGATGCGCTGCAAGATGGCTTTTTGTCGCAGTATCTCTACCTAAAAAATCAAGACAAAATGCATGTCAGATCTGTGACAGTTACTACAGGATTGTTAAAAGGTCCATTTTCATGAACTGCTTTAAGTCTTCTATATATTCCTTTCTTCACTGTTAAAGATCATATGCATATTTATTAAGGTAACACAAGGTTTGTTTAGTTACCCATCAGTAATTTATTTTCCCAAATATCCAGCCCATGTAGGATGCTGCTCCAAAACAACAACCATCCAATTCAGACAAGTAAGCAGGCTCTGGATCACTTTCTTTTCCATTGGAAACACTGCCAAAAGGCTTTCTGATTATTTGCTTATACAACTAAATGACTTATGTACAACACAAGTCAGGTCACTTTAGTTCAGACAGTCCATATGCATATGATCTTTAATGTTTATCCAGATTTAAAAGTTCGTTTTGGTTTGCAGATTTCACTATTAGCTATAAAAAGAAAAAAGCAAGCATTAAAATCTTAAAGAATGCACATTTAAAATGAGGTTCCACAATTGAAATACAACACTAAACAGAAGACCAAATGATTAAGCTGTAAAGGCATTTATGTACTTTAACTCCTGTAAAAAACCATTTAAGTTAAAGACACTTAATCTCCAAAAAAGATTAAAAAAAGAAGCCAAAGTCTGAAGTTTTCCACTTTAATCTTTACGCTGGTACATGAAGTTGGAAGAGACCATACCACAGGACAGCGTTTTCTGGTGTATGCCTTGCGCTCTGCCTGCAACGTGCGACCCCAGAGATAGACGTGGTCAGGGTGACACACGGCCTGCAATGAAGTTCCCGCTGGCGGGTACAAACAAGGTATAATGTCAGAGTTAGAAGACAACATTCTTGTTTTCCTTAAGTTGTACCCATTTCAGTACTTTACCTGTTAATACTTCTAATAAGTTTAATTATTCCTCTAGATCACCTGGTACACAACGCAAACCAGAAAAACTCTTATGTTTTTCTGAAGTACTAAAGAAGATAAAGTCACACTTTTACAAAGTTAAAGATCTATAGACACGTAGGCAAAGCTGGTTTTAAAAAAAAAGTATTTTTTAAGTTAACAAAAGCTTAATTAAAGGAAAAGTCATGCTAGGCAAGTTTTTACTCTTCGTTTGTCTATTGATCTTTAAATTAGATTAGGCACGGTTGGAGTGGAGCGTGTGCTCCTGTACACACCTGTTTGTCAGGTACTAGGTACTGCCTTAGTAGGGCTGGTAGTTGTTTTGGTGGTTGCCGCCGCCACGGGACGCCTTCCCATACGTGCTCTGTTGGCCTGCAGGTAGCATGTGGGGAAAAACAGAACCCACAGGCGTTAGTACCAGCCTCACAGGGAGACTGCCCCCACAGCAGGATACCAAGGGATCCCATCTTCAGAGCCATGGGCTGACCAAGAGCAACATTGCTCTTTTATGGGAATGAGGGCAAAGCCACTTACCACTGTAATCTGTGTATCCTGGCCCATATCCGTAGTTGGGGTAGTTGTACCCAGAGTAGTCGTAGCCTCCATAGCCACTGTAGCTCTGATCACTGTAAGCGCTATTGTAATTCCCATAACCTTGATCATAATAGTTATTAAATCCTTGGTTCCAGTTTTGTCCCTGACCTGAAACCAAGCATAGCAACTGTAAGTTTCAAAACTTACTTCACTCCTCTCCTGTGCCCCTTCATCTAACTTCTTGGATATGAGAATAATCAGTAATTGCCTGCATACCAAGTGACACCACAGGATGAGCCTTGCAGCATGGTGTGAGTTGTGTCTGCTTGACCTTCAAGGACTGAGATGCATTAACCTCAATGTACCAGCTGATCCCTTCTGATCCACTTGAAGGCACAGCCAAGTGGCCACCCCGCGCCTTAGCAAACAGCTCCTGGTTTCCTGCCCTTGGGCCAATTAAGTGAATCCCTCTCAAGTGAAAGTGTAACTGTGCTGGCTACACTGACCACAAAGGGTGCACAGAAGCACCCTACATCCACCCTGTCCCTTCATCACTTGAATGCAAGCAGATCAAGAGGAGATTCCTCAGCTTCAACAAGCAACCATAACCACCAAAACACCACTTACTCACAGGCTACTTTACACATTTGATTTAAATGAGATCTGCACACAACTTGCAACCTGGAATATCTACAAATACCAGAGTGTTTGGTAAGTACTTAGATTAACAGAACCACAGAAAATACTCACCCCGTCCACGCCCCCTTCCGCCTCCACGTCCACCAGAAGAATTGCTTTTCCCTCCTTTCTGCTGCTGCTGCTGCTGCCTGTACACCTCTTTGGGCTGTGCTACTTTGATTTCACACTGTAAGGAGAGAAATCCTTGAACTTACTAAGGATTCCAAGAGCATTCTGCGAGTTTCTTTCACAGAAGCCTACAGAGAAAGATTTCACATGCTAAGAACAAGAGTTGTCCTACCTTGCCTGACCCAATCTGGTGGTATCTGCTCTCTAGTAACTTCTTTACTGGCTCTTCGTCTGTGTATGTGATAAAACAGAAGCCTCTCCTTTCATTCGTCTTTGTGTCCATGGGAAGTTCAATGTTTTCAATCTGAAATCAAAATGAATACAAACAACGCATGAAATCTGAAAGCAACCTTTTATGCCACCAGAACTATCTGGCAGTGCAGAATCTACAGACTACTTTTGACTGCTATAAATCAGACCATTACAATTCTATGAAATCATTAACATATAGATTCAACTATCTCTAGTTTTGACCAAGTCCCTTCTCACAAATTCTTTCATAAGAGAGGCAAGACTACACTTAAGAATTAGAGATATTCTTATATAGTATACTATACCTCGCCAAAGGCACCAAAGTACTCCTTAATCTGTTCTTCAGAAGTATCTGGACTCAGCCCACCAACAAACACTTTTTTGGGTGGCTCCTTCCCTTTCAGTGCTTTTGCCCTTTTAGGATCTATTAACTTGCCATCCAGTTTGTGTTCCTTCAGTTCCAACACCTAAAAAGCAGACAAAGGAACAAAGTCTCAGATCGTCACAGCCACACGAGCTGGCTTCGTGCCATGGGTCCGCAGGAAAAGCACGCACCTTCTCCACGCTGGCAGCATCCTTGAAGAGCACGAACCCAAACCCCCTCGACCTTCCAGTGACCGGGTCTGTTTTGATCGTGCAATCCACAACCTCGCCAAAGCGCGAGAGATACTCCGTCAGGTCCTTCTTGCTGGTGTCCCAGCTGAGGCCTCCGATGAACATTTTCCTGGAGGGCAGGAAGCGGGTACGGGCTCGGCTGAGGGAGCGCCGGGAGAGCCCCCCCGCGCCCCACAGGCCGCCGCTGACGTCAGGGCCCCGATCGGCCCCCCCCGTCCGTGTCCCCGCCCCGCGGAAACTGGGTCACCGCCCGGGACACAAAGGCGGGCGCGGCCATGGAGCGGGAAGGGAAGGCCGCGCTCCCCCGGGCCCCCGAGCCGCCCCCCCGAGCCGCAGGGCGGGCGGCGGACATGGACGCGCAACTCCCCCACACCTGCCCCCCCCGCCCCCACCACCACGTCCCCGGCCCTACCCGTCGTCCTGCTGGTTCTTGCTCGCGTTGATCTTGGAGCCCTCGGCGAACTCCTCCTGGCCGCCGCTCATCTCGGTCGCGTCCTCCATGGCGGGGCGAGGGCGGCGGGGGTGCTCGTGCGAGCGGCGGAGACAGTGGAGACCTGCGGCCGGCAGAAAATGGCGGCGGAAGAGATCCGGGCACCGCCTGCGCCGGTTTTAGCGCTCCGTGGGCGGGCACAGCCGGCGCGGCGCTCCCCGCTGCCACCGCGCGTCCCCGGTGCGCCCCACGTGCCGCCGCCGCCATGGGCGTGCTGCCGGTGCCGGCGGAGGTGCGCGCCATCCTGCTGGACATCGAGGGCACCACCACCCCCATCGCCTTCGTCCAGGTGAGACCCGGTGGCCGCCGGCCCCGCGGGGGCTCCGGTAGCATCGCCGCTCCTGTCGTGACCCCCCAGCCCTGGCGTCGCGGGGGGCTCCCGGAGCATCGCCCTTCGTACCGTGACCTCCCCGGCCCTGAGCTCGCTTCAAGGCAGGCCGGGGTGCCGCCGGGAACGAAAGCCGTGGGCCATTTTCCGCGTTTTTCCGAATAATGCTCGCGAGAAAATACGCCTTGTGTTGGCGACCGGCCGCCCTGCGGTGGGCTGGGGAGCAGGACACTGCCGCGGAGGGTCGGGCAGGTCAGGGGTTTGTTTCACTGATGGATATAGGGCAGCTGGGGTGCTCGCAGCCTCGGAGATTCGGGCACGTCAAGGGTTTGTTTCATTGATGGATATAGGGCAGCTGGGGTGCTCGGAGCCTCATCCCGGAAAAGCCCTCGAGCATCGCTGTCCTTTGATGGCTGGAGCTGCAGCACCGCACCCGGCTCTGCAGAGAGCCTCAAGTGCGGGCTCTCTGAAGTACGATGCTTCTTGGCCTTAATTTCGGTAATTAGCAGTTTGCAGTAATCGATAACTCTCGGGGTTATCCGCTGCCTTTTCCCTTCGGGAGGCTGGTACGGCCGAACGCCCCCAGTGTGCCGGGCAGCGTGTCCAGCCCTGCGGGAGGGCAGCGCCGGGGACACACCGGGACCGGAGCGGCAGCCAATGCACGAGTGCCTTCCCTTGCCTAGGAAAGAGCTTAAGACTGCTGGAAATGCTGCTTTAGGGACAGAACCGAGGGCACTGGGAAGGCTGTGGGTCACAGGCGCTTGGAGAACCGCAAATTGTGATAGCCAGGGTCCCTCCTCTGCGGGCGGCTTTGGTTAACAGGAGGGAGCGGCTTGCTAGGATGGATCCCTTCTCCTGCCCTTCATTAACCTGGATTTCTCCCTGAGACATGACAGCTTTCGGTGGATTTTGCAGCCAGTGGCTTAAAACGGTGCTTTGTGACCCCCATGGCAGGTGAAGGCTCCTGCCTGCCTTTCTAGAGGCTTCTGCTAACACAGTCTAACAGATGAACAGCATGACCTACATCCATGTTCTTCCAGTGCTCTTGAAGAAACTTCAGGCCTAGATGGCATTACAGCTGCCTCCCTCCCCTCAATGTCTGTCAGTTCAGACAGTTTGGACACCTCAGGTTTCTTACTAAACATCTAACAGAGCAACTAAGTTGTTTCTGTCCACCTCAAAGCCGTTTTGCAGTTGTGCAAACAACATGCCATGCACCTGAGAATTTGGGTGGAAACCCAAAGTCTTTCTGTTGCAGGGAGGCCAAATGAGTTTTGATTCTCAGTAAAATTCAGTTTGATTGAAGTCCTGAAAATGCTTGGAACAAGTTAGTTCATTTGGTCTCTCAGTTAACCTCTATCTGCCTTTGAAAGGTCCAGTGATGGTTCAGTGGACGCTTTATTCTTCAATATTAAATGATTTTATTTAATCCTTTCTCTAATGTTAGAATTACTGAATCTGCAAAGTAAGGAAATAGAATGAGTCAGAGTAAGGAAAGATACCAGTAAAGAGTATTTGGAGTCTTTCTTCCACACAGACTCATGGCCTATTAAACTTAGTACATCATTGACTGGGATCACTCTTGGCATCCATAAACCATCTGTCCCACTGAGCTGTCCACTACTCCAGCTGTCACATGGGTGTCCCCTCAGCTCACAGAGTGATGCACTTGCCAAGACTTTTACTCTTTTAAAATCTCACAAATCACAGAATCCACTGATCTTTCAGTCAGTTTGGGAGTTTTTCTTAGCCAGCACAAGAGTATGAAATGCTGCTTTTGAAAAACAATTGGCTCCTTTTGACATCTGAGTTGTTAAGGAGGTTAAACCAAGCCAGCAGGTCAGCTTCATTTCCCAGTGGATTCTCTTTAATTTCCTCCATGATTTAAAAGATTGCTTGAAAGTAAAGGAAATGAGAGATTAACTGGGGGCATTACAAGGCTTTTGATTTCCCTAGGCAAGTTTGTGATAATTCTTAAAGCAATTTGCATTGTTTTTTAAATATAAAGCATGGAAAATAAAGTATTAGAGCAATAGAAAATCCTGTAGTTCTGCATTCACATCACAATCTCAGGATCACTGCTTTCTTAATTCATTAATAAGCTAAAGATGACATACCTATGGGCCATTTTTTGAGGAGAGGTGAGTTCAGGTTAAAAAAATTAAAAAATTAAGAAAAGCTCAGTTCTCTACCCAAAGGAAGGATTTCCCTGCCCTTCTCCTTAACCTGAGGCTTCTCACACACCCGGAATATGCACGGTGGCTGCTTGTGGCCTCTGACTCATGAAACACCACTAATAAGAGTAATTTGTAATTATTTCTGGTTGCCCTTGGGATCTCTGTGAAGATTTGTCATTTTCCTGTGCCGCTCTTCCTAAGCCCTGTTTAATTTCATTTGCAAGACTGTCCTGTGGAGCTCAGTGTCATGGGACCAGGCTTTTCATTTTAAAAGGTCCTCTAGCTTTGGGGAGAGGTTGAGACCTGTTTTCAGAATGACCTTTGCTAGGACAAGTGCCTCATCAAGAATACAATAGCATAACTTACCTGTTCAGAGTACATACACTGTCAGCCTTGTGGGAATGTGGGGTCACATGTGCCATTTGAGACATATTTTTTGGCAAGCCTGGGAAAAGTTATCACCCACCTTTCCATTGCAGTCTTTAAAAGTTTCAGCTACGTAAACATTTGTGTAAAAAAAATCCACCTGCACTGATCCTGGCCTGAGGCTGGCTCAGTCCTGTGACCAGGCAGACACCCTTGGCAGGAATTTTCACCAGCTGCAGCACTATAGGGGATGTTTAAATTTTGGGAAATAACTGTACAGGGCAGGACATGCGAATGGTTCCTTTAAAAACCAGTCAGCCTTACCTCTGCCAGCTTAAAGGAGCAGCCTCTTTTTCTGCCAGGAGACCTTGTTCCCTTACATCAAAGACCACGTGAAGGAGTACCTTCGTGCTCACTGGGAGGAGGAGGAGTGCCAGCGGGATGTGGGACTGCTGAGGAAACAGGTTAAGTAACACAGTCATCCCTGTCTCTGCATTTGCATTGCATGCCTGAGGCTTCAGGTCACCCCACATTTGTCCCTGTCTCTTTGCCCTCATTCATGGAGGCCAGTTCCCTTGGAGGTTGGATTCTCCCCCATCCAAAGCTTGGGGTTGGGCTTGCCAGGCAGCAGCTTCCCTTAGCTCACCTTGGTCTTCACAGCCCCTGGGCAGCTGTTGAGCCAAGACTTTCCAGCTTTTTGCCTGCACTTCTTGAATCCAAACCTCTTTTGGGAAGCAGCACAGGGAAGGCAGAGTACTTGTTCCACACAGAGCAGTGGATGCTGCCTCTGTACAGGGACACAGCATCAATTTGAAACTTGTGGCTGAAGCCAACAGATGCATTTGCTTCTTTGCCTTAATTACAGTAATTAAATACTTAAGCAAGCATAGTTCTCATTAGAATATTTACGGCTACAGTAATGCTAATTGGTTGGTTTGGAAAGTACAGTCCAAGCAAGTATTTCTAAACTTGTCTCAATTTTCTATTGAGAAAAGCATTCAGAGAACGTTGTAACCCCTTGTGTGAAGATCAGTTCAAGCAGTGTCCTGTACAGCAGTGCATGGATGCAGATGTTAGATCTGTTAGATCACTTTCCTACATTAGAGGTGTGGAAATGGCTCCACCTCTTCCCTCCCCTCTTTTTATCATGGATGATTGCACAGAATCACAGAATAGTCTGAGTTGGAGGGGACCTGCAGGGATCAGCAAGCCCAGCTCTTTAGTGAACAGCCCATGCAGGGATGAGCCCCACAGCCTTGGCACTGTCAGCACCATGCTCTAACACCACTGTGCAGGCTCAGGAGGACTCCAGCCTGGACGGGGCCGTGCCCATCCCTTTGGAGAGCGGCAGCGGGGAGGAGGAGCTGGAGCGCGTCATCCAGGCCGTGGTGGACAACGTGCACTGGCAGATGTCCCTGGACAGGAAAACCACAGCACTGAAGCAGCTGCAGGGCCACATGTGGAGGGCAGCCTATGCCACCGGGCACGTCAAAGGAGAGTGAGTAATTGTGTGAGTAGTTGTGTGCCCCCTCCTGGGGGGCAGCTCTGGGGAACATCTTCCCTAAAAGCTTATTAGCAGGAGAGCTGCATAAGCTATTCCTGGGAACAGCCCCACTGTTATACTGCTATACAGTTGGCATCACTAGCTCAGCAGATAAGTCAATATTTGAGAGATTGCTTGGTAAACCAAGAGTCACAAGTATGAGCTTCTTACATGTCTTAGTCTTGCATTCTTTATCCCCAAATTGCACTCACATTTTGGAACAAGTATAAACAAGCCAAGGTTGCAGGGTCAGACCCTTTCAGTTGTTTCCTCCTGCTTTGTCTTTTACCTGTGTCTTTCCTGCCTTTCCACTTCTTTTTGTCTTCAGGTTCCTCTTTATGTTTCAGCCACAACACAGGACTGCATAAGTAGGGACAACTGAAATTAAGCCTGATCTTCTTATTTAAGAGATACTTAGTTAAACTGTGCATTTCAGGTCTCTAAGTAAGTAAAACAAGCCCATAAATTCACTAAGTTTTACCAAATGAGGAAGAAGAAAATGAGCTGACAGAAAAATGTAAACATCCAAAAACAAGTCAAGAGAGACTCATGTCCTGTTGGTTTTGTTTTTGAAAACAAGGCTAAATTGTCTTACAGTGACCCCAAAACTTTGGGGAAAGCTGCCTGCTTGGCTGCATTCAAGGAGTGAGATCTCTAAAATCTCCTTGCCCAGCTCTGCATCACCTGCTGCTGGAAGGGACCTTCTGGTTCCAGGAGCGCTGGGCAGATTGAAAATGAAGTCCCCTTGCAAACTAATGGGACAAAACTAACTGTCACAGTGCCTGGCTAATGATGTCCCCCCTGGTGCCTCTGGGTTTGCTGCTTACCTTACCTTAGCTGCTGCCCTGTTTTGTTCCAGAATCTTCGAGGACGTTGTTCCAGCCATCCGCAAGTGGCGGGAAGCAGGGATGAAGGTCTATATCTACTCCTCAGGCAGCGTTGAAGCCCAGAAGCTTCTGTTTGGATACTCTACAGAAGGTGATATCCTAGAGGTAGATAACCTTACCACCTTCCTTACAGCTTCTCCCCCTGCAGAGCACTCCCTTCCCACAACCATCCTTGCTGTAACACTTTGTGAATGAATTCTGTGACAGGAAGGTGGGGCAGTGGGTTTGATCCATGGGAATTCAGCTCAAGGAGCTGACTGTGAGAGCATGGCTGCACCAACCCCTCATTACTGTGGCAGAAAGGGAGGGAGGGAGATTTATCCCTGCTCTTCAGGTAGCACTCAGCAATGGCCTGTGCTTCTCTCTCTCTTTCAGCTCTTTGATGGCCACTTTGATACCAAAATAGGCCCCAAGGTAGAAAGTGAGAGCTACAGGAGGATTGCTGCCAGTATTGGGTGTGCCACCAACAACATCCTCTTCTTGACAGATGTCCCTCGAGGTATGTGACCTGCCAGTGCTGCTGCCTCTCACCTGTGCAGGGGAGGTGGGTGTTCTTCAGAGGTGTGCTGCTGCTGCCTTCTCACAAGCACCCCAGAAATGCTTCAGCACCTTCCCTCTAGCTGCTGCCATCCTCCTTTACACACCCAGGCTTGCACACAGCAGTGGGATGTCCATGTGCAGCACTGCAATGAGGGAAAATAGGTCAAGTAGAAAGCCTGCCTTTGCACCAGCCAGGCAGGAGAGAGTGCTGAGGCACGGCCCATTTACAAACAGGGTCAGTGGTTTGGCCAGGGCTCAGGGGAAAGGGTGGTGTTTGCTGTGTTGCTACGTGGCTGATTCTTTGTGCCACTTTATGGTTAGGTTGTGTTCAGCAGCAGGAAAACATTGCTTCAGGTTGCCAAGACTTGACCCATGGAAATCCAGGCTTGAGAAGCTAATTTAATTTCCTGCTTTAGCTGGAAGCATCTTTCTGGCAGAAATAGCACTGGGTCTCAGTCTGAGCCAGCTCAGTCCCCCAGAGTTAGTCCTTTCCTCCTTCCCAGCCTTGGCAGCAGAGCTGGTGGGAGCTTGTGGTTACCTCCTTTTCCCTGGATCATCTTCCAGTGGCCTTTTGTTCTCAGGGAGCAAAAAGGAGCTTGTGAGAAGTGACTGGGGGAGGGGGCTGTTTGACTCACAAGTGCCACAGGCTGACCACAGCCTCATGACAAGAATCGAGCTGATGGAGCAGGAATCAGGCTGATGGTGTGTGCTGCCTGCAAGGAGCTTTGGAGAGCCATCAGCTGGCAGAGGGGAGGGGATGGTGAGGCAGCCAGCTCCTATCCATTCCTGCAGCTGCAGCCATCCACAGCCAGTCTGCCAGGAGCTGGTTCCTCTCTAGAGCCCTGCCATGTGCAAATGCTGCTTTCTCGGTCTCAGCCTTTAAAAGCACTTGAGTGTTCTGGGGCACCCTCAAGCCTCAGGGACCCTGCAGTGAAGAGGCCAGTAAGGGCTGTCCCCTCCAGTGTCCCCTCTCTGTTTGTTTCAGAAGCCAATGCAGCCGAGGAGGCAGACACTCACGTGGCTGTGGTGATCAGACCGGGCAACGCAGGACTGACGGACGATGAGAAATCCTATTACAGCCTCATCTCGTCTTTCACCGAACTGTTCTTGCCTTCCTCCACTTAGGGAAAGCGGTGCACGCACAAAAGACTGTGCTTCACCTAATTGTCCTTGTGAAATGTTAGGTCATTTTGTCCATAATCAGAATTTCAAACCAAATCCACATTATGTCTTGGGCCTCGTGCAGGCAGGTATGGATGGAGAGTATGGTGTGGGGTCCCTGGTGCAGTAGGACAGAGGCCTGCTGCCAGCTGGAGCTGGGAGCAGGGCAGGGAGCAGCACCCACGAGCTCTGCTGTTCCTCCCCTTTCCTGGCTAGCAGTTAGCTAAGGGAATGCTTCCTCCAGACTCATCCCCTGAAAGCTGGTGCTGAGATGCCCCACCGTGAGCTCTGTCATTGTTAGAAGCAGTCTGCAAACAAGGTCCCTTGTCCCAGAGGGAGCACTGGGGACCATGAGGGGATATGTGAGCTTCTCCCTGCAGATAGGATTTCTGCTAAGTCAAAAACATTCACAGTTAGGATCCCAAAGGGAAATGCCAGCTGTGGGCTATAGTACAGTAGGATCGGGCTGCCACAGAAGAAGCCAGCCCTTGCTGCAGGCAGGCTCTTTAGACAAGGAACAATGTATACCTTGGCTATGTCTGCAGCAGCTTTAGGTACAAAACAGCACAACTTGTATATGGAGGCTGCTTAGAGCTCCACAGCCAGCCTACCCAGAATGAAGTCAAGTATATATACATACAGCTTTAAAAATTAAATTCTGAGCACATTTCACTGCTGCATCATGGTGCTGGGCTATGGGATACAAGTATCTGAAGCCCAAAGTCAGCTTGACAGCATTTCTCAAGTGTCTCAGCACTGACCCACAGAGCTCCTCCTCCAGCCAAGATCACCCAGTCACACATTTATAGCACTGGTCAGCTGTGAGCAGACCTTGACAAACTGCTCCTGAGGGCAGACATCCTGCTGCATTTGATGAGAATTAGACCCCTGACCTTTTCACCTTACCTAAATTGTGCCAATGTAGATCAGATGGTCATGGAGCTTTTCCTAATGTAGTAAATAAAAACACACTTTGCTTTCATTGTGTTCACTCCATCACAGCATTTAGCCTTCCTGTCTTAGCACCAGTGATCCAGCACCTAAAAGGCAAATGTTACTATTTTATTTCGAAACCTGTGAACACTGTGTTCCTGCTGTCACTTTCCCCAGTCCTTTAAGGCAGCAGCCTTGTCCTGCCAAGGAAGCTGTACTACCTCCCTGGCCATGTTAGGATTTCAGTTGTGGCTCAGTGCAGGAGTGAGAGCCACAGGTAGGTTATGCCTGGTAGCAGTGGAGTCAGAGGCAGTCTGAAACTCCTGTCTGAAATCCCGTTTCCCCATTCCCTGCTGCTGGCACCTCATGCATGGGTGTTTGCCCTCACAGCCAGCCAGAACATAGGATGTGCTTGCTGCCTTCCTGAGCTCTGATCTACACCTACACTGTCCCTGTTGAGGGAGGCTGATGGGTAAAGAACAATGAAGAGACAAGCACTTGTGGGGGGAAACCACATTGTGCCAGCATGGCCCTTCTAAGAATTTAATAGTAGCAGGTCAGGCTGTGGGGCAGCTAGTCCAGATGCCTTTCTGGGCTGTGCAGTGGGTGTGATGCTGCTCCTAGAAAGAGCCTGCTAATTAGTGCTGTTACAGTAAGTGTATCTGCATGGCTGAATGGTCCCTGGCTTCCTTAAGTGATAATGTTAATCATTACACTGTAAATAAATACTCACCTTTTGTTTTGCCTTTGCCATCAGAAAGCTGTGCTTGGGGTAGGGACAAAAATAAAGCTCACTTTCTCCATAAAAGCACTTTATTTAGTGGTCATGTTTTAGTGTACATTGGTTGTCATTTAGTTGTACTGAAATGTGCTGTTAGAAATACTCTAAGAAATGTACAGAATTATCACTAAAAACCTGAAATTCAGTTTGGATTGCATATAGGAAAAGGAGCAAAAGGAAAGAAAATAACCACATAATCTTTTTTTTTCTTTGATAAAATTACAAAAGCTAAAATAAAAAACTGAAAGTACTAATTAATCAGGGAAAAAAAGACACGGTGGACTATTTACAGTAAAACACCCTTACAACAAATTGCTATTTTGTGCTCCATATGGATTGAGTGTGTGCCAGTGCAAGAGGATCCCACCTGCATGTTCTCCAGACTGTTCCCTCCTGTCCTTGCCCAGGAGGAGCTCCCTGGATGAGCCCCATGGGAGCTGGCACCTCACACTGCTGTGTCCTTGGCCACTCTCAGCACATCCTCCTGGGAAAAGCTTTCCACTCATGACACTGCTACAAGGAGGAAGCCTTCAGCAATCCACAACAACCCTCTGTTGGCCAGAAATCCTCTGGATTTGTAACAGCTGCCTGAGAACAAGTTTTGGTGCACAGAAAAGAAAGGGCTGGCTGAAAGCTTTCTACTTAACACACAGTTTGTCTCAACTGTTTCTCCTCTCAGGAGAGGCCTGTGACCTTTGCAGAAGGCTGAATGCCCTTTTGCCTTTTCTCTGTCAGAAATGCCACAGAACAGTATGAGTTCCCCTTCAAGCACCTTTTCCTACCATTTTAATTTCTGCTTGTTTTCCTGCAGCTCAGACAAGATGTAAACCTAAACTGAGCCTGATTTGTGGAGGAAAAAAGGAGCCATGGGGAGAAGCAACTCCCATCACTCCTCTACCCAAAAGCCTTCCCAAAATCAGGTTTTGAGCTCCTTTGAAAACAGACCTTCTGTTTGAAAACCTCCCTTTAGGGAGGGAGAAGCCCTTCTGGTTTTGCTGTTCCCTTGCACCTCCAGCCCTCAGGCAGATCAGCCAACCTCTGTGCCAGAACTCCCTCCTGGCACCCTGGAAGCCCTTTTAAACCTGCAGCAGGCTCCACTCAGGACAGCTGGCCACACTGAGGGGACCAGAGCCCAAACCCCAAACCAGCATATCTGAAGTTTGGCTTGCACAAGGAGCAAAACCAAACCCTATGCCCAGAAGCACTGGTACTGTTCTCATGGCAGACAAGCTTGGTGTCTCTAACACAATGTTTACCCCCTCAGTGAACATTAAAAAAAATTTAAAAAAGCTTTTGAAATACTATACACAATGTGTGGTGGAAGCACTACACATGGAAGAAGCAGCTTCTTCTGGGTTGTCTTCAGGGCACACAGATGTTCTCATCTCAATTCAGCACCTCACTCCCAGCAGTGCCCACCAGGAAGCCAAGCACAGCATCCCAGTGTCACCCCTCTGGCCTGGGGATGATCTGCTTGGCCACAAGGCAGCACCAGCCAAGTCTCACTGCTGGATCACAGCACAGCTCCTTCCAAACCCAGATTTACCGTTGGCTGCTTTGCCTGCTTGCCATGAAAGCCAGTCCACTGGGGTCTTCTGTGTCTGATTCCAGGCTCTGGAGAAACAGCTGCTGCTGCTCCCCCTACCAAGCTCCCCCGGCTGGCAGCAAAGAAAACAACCCGGGAAACACACGGAAGATGCAGTCTGGTGACTCGGGAGCAGGTGGCTCCTGAAGACTCTTGCTGTTAGAAGTCTGCTTCCTTCAGCTCCTACTCTGCAGGGTGGGCTGAGCAGGACCAGCCTCAGAGGGGCTGCTGAATGTTTTGAGCAACAGGAGTGTGACAGAGCCACTCAGAAAGAGTCACTGGTGGCACACACTAAGCAGCTTGTGCACTCTCAGGCTGTCACTGAGATAGATCCACTCCTCTTGCAGCAGACACCTCTGTTTGTTTGACTCTAAGTGAGACAGCCGTCCTCAGAGCCCTTTGGCAATGCCATCATGATTGCACATGGAAAGAAACTCATAAAAAAAGTGTAAATGAGGTCATGTTCCACCCATGAGACCCCACTGGCCCCCCTCCCCCCCTGCCAGAGGACAGGCTACACCTGATCTGTCTGGTACTCAGAGGCTTCTGATAAGCTTTCCGAAAAGCTCAGAAAGTTTTCCTGGTACTCAGAACAAATTATCTCAAATCTGTAATGCCTGAACTCCACTGCAAAGGTGCCAAAGTAGCACAGGAAGCACATCACTAGGCCCCACTGGATCCTGGAAGCATACATGTGAATGCCCTGGGCCATAAGGATGAAATCTGGAAGAGGGAAGTCAAAGAGAACAAGTGGGAGCAGAGACACAAACCAGTTTGAAAGCCAATAGGGAAAAAAAATCTGAACAAAGTCACCTGGATAAGTCAACCCATCCAGCCATCATGAGGAGAGTGTGAATGTGATGCTAGAGATGAAAGGGATGTCAGGTGTCCAATGATGCCCATGGAGCACAGCAGCTCTCCTATACAGACCAGGGCTTCCTGATGGCAGATCAGGGTGATAAACATTTACAGATGGGAACTCTCGGGTGCAGAGAAGTCAGGATTTGCTTGAGCATCCAGAGCCAGCAAGTGGGGACTTGGCTGGGGGCCCCTACCTGCCAGGAGCTTCCCAGTGGGAAATGGATCAGATCACTGCACCCACTACAGGCAATGGGAACACCTTTCAATACACACTTTGAAATATTTCCTTCTGTTTAGACACCTGAAAAACTGTCCCTTTCTGTGAAATCTGGAAGCATCACTCTACACATTGGATTGTGCCATGAAGCCAGACTGATTAGCATTCCAAAATGCTTTGAGATCCTAGGACAGATGTGAGAAGAGCTGCTGCAGCACAGACACAATAAATACCTGGCTTCCTGGGGAGCAAGACAAAAGGATACAGAGCACCACGCAGAGGGTGATGCTGGCTGACAGAGCCACTCGTGGAATCCCAGCTTTCCGCCCCTCGTTCTTCAGGTTGATCTTGAGGGTGAGGGCAGACTGGATCCAGCATGCCAGTGTCCCAAAGCCAAAGGTCAGAGACGTGCCCACGTTGTGGATCTCCTCATCATTGGAGAGCTAGGAACAAACAAAGCAGTGATTGCCTGGACACAACAGGAATTATCTGAGAGCTAACTGGATTGAGATGCTGTATCATTTCTTCTGGCAGAAGGGTGAGGTGCAACATAACCAAGGTGAGTTGACAGCTGTCACAGTCAAGCAGATCTTTTGCCCAAAGCCCAAGAGCACCCTGGAAAATGCAGTCGCTTGGGGACTGTCTCCACAGCTCCCTGACAAGACTCACAAATGCAGAGCTCAGAAATAAATTCTTCCTCGGCTCCAAGTGATGGCCAGGGCAGGCAAGGACAACCCACCGTGGGTCTTGTACAGCTCCCTGCAATGGATGCAAATTGTGCACCTTCAGTGCCAGCCCTGGCACTCCCCTGAGCTAGCACAAGCCAAAACACAAATACATGCTCCTGGTTTGGCAAGTTCCTCCAATTTCCTCTTCTGCCCATCCTGGTTTGGCAAGTTACACCAAATCCTCGGCCACTGGGGTCTGAGGCAACATGAACCCAACATCTCTGCAGTGTCAGTGCTTCCCTGTTCCTTGGGCTGCCCTATCCCACAGGGCTCTGACTGTGCAACACTGCAAGGCAAAATGACAGCCAGCTTCAACTAGCAAGAATCTGAAAAAATATTCCTTGAGGCTGCAAATCCATTCAAAAAGTCCAGCGCAGACTTAAGCCAAACAATTTCCATTTTCTCTCTGCCTCGGAGGCTTTTCTAGAAAAGAAACCACCAGTCTGTAACTTCTCCCTGCAGCCTTAATTCCTGTTTGACGATTTAACAAATACCCATCAAACAAGACACAATCTATAGGACAATAATCTAGCTACTGTGCCTCCACTGATATCTCCCCTCCTCTCTACCCTGAATTTCTTTCAAGAGTAGATCCAAATAATCAGGCAAAAATGGGATTGAGCTGCCTTTCCCAAGATAGCACTGCAAGGGACTCACAGCTATAATGTCCCTCTAAAACACCCAATGTATAATTTTCCAGAAATATGATTTAATGCCACATTTGGCTCAGCAGTCAGGCAGGGAGAGGCATAGATTAAGGTCTCATTACAGCATGTTTTCGTGTTTGGCAAAAGATCTAGGTAACTAACATGGAGTGGATAGTTAGAATCAGATATCAGAATAATCAGAATTTGTAGCCAGGCAAGATTCAAAGCATCTACTGTTAAATTACAATTATTTGCTCTGAAGACTGAAAAATGGAAGGCGAGGTCGAAACAGTTTCCTAGTGCCTGTCCTGTCCTAGAAATACTCTTCTCAGAGGTAGACAAAGCTGTTACAAAGGCTTCATAATTTCTAGCTGGAAAGACCTTGTGAACAAACAAGACCCTGGGTTTTGGGCTTGTGCGGTGCAGTTAGGAAGACCAAGTCCATAAAAGTCAAATTATCTCCTACCTCATTCAAAAAGAAAAACAAACAAACAAACAAACAAAAAAAAAAAACAAAAAAAACCCAAAACCAAAAAAACCAACAAAAAGAAAAAACAACCCCAAACCAAAAAAAAAAAACAGAAAAAACAAAAAACCATAAAACCAAAGTCAACTGTAAAAGACACCAAGTTCCTTCAATAACTGTACAATCCAAAGAGATCCTCCCCACCCTTCACAAAACAAGTACCATTTCTGTACTGGGTCCCTGCCATGCAAAACCTGCACTGGCCTTTCTCAGTTCCTGCCCGATTACTGGGGGTCATTATGTGCACCCCAGTGAGGGACAGAACCTCAGAGTCCAACCCAAGCCCCACTGACTCTAACACCTCGATTTTCATGCAGCCCTGACAGACACAATGGTGATCACAGGGGACACCCACCCCTACAGATGTGGCAGATGTTGGTTGCTATAGTGTTCCAGGACAGAGGGGGAATAGGAGGGCTCTCACTCACACACCCACCACATCCATAGAAGTCCTGGCACTCCTCTGCTGTGTCCCTCTCCTGGCAGGTCTGAGGATCAGCAGGAGGTGGATTTAAAGCAACATATGTTTTAAAAGAAGGACACTGAGCTGTCTGCTAAATTTGTCCGGGCATTTGTGCATCTGTTTGCACAAATGTGGCTGCAAACTTCCGGCTCAGCCCTTTTACCCAGGGCCATCTGTGCTGACTCGCAGGGCTCAAGAGATTCAGGAGGCTCCTGCTGAGGCTCTCAGCAGGTCAGGTCTAAGCATGCAGGTGCAAACCCTGCTGGAGACACGTGAAAAGTGATTGTGGCCCTTCATCTCAGCTCACAAGTGGCAGATAGAGGTGGCAGAGCAGGTAAAGGGAGGGCTGGTATTGGATTAGTTGGGAACTGCCCCACAAAGGCAGGAATGTTGCATCTGACTCCATGTTCTCAGAAGGCTAATTTATTACTTAATTATACTATATTATATTAAAGAATACTATACTAAACTATACTAAAGAACACAGAAAAGATACTTTCTGAATGCTAAAAAGATAACAATTGAA
This sequence comes from Spizella passerina, assembly GCA_013401375.1. NCBI lineage: Eukaryota > Metazoa > Chordata > Aves > Passeriformes > Passerellidae > Spizella > Spizella passerina. The sequence goes on from WBNQ01086648.1 coordinate 46,140, forward strand.
AGCTAGTGACTCTTTCCAGAGTCCTGACACAGCTTGGCACCAATTGGCCAAAGAGTCAAAACAACTCACACCAGAATCCAATGAAACAATCACCTGTGGGTAAACCATCTGCAAACACATCCCAAAGGAGCAAAACACAGGAGAAGCAAATGAGAGAAGAATTGTTTCCCTTTTCTCTGAGGCTTCTCAGCTTCCCAGGAGAAAAATCCTGGGCGAAGGGATTTTTTCAGAGAATGTGAATGCCATAGGCTGGGGCACGTGCTTTTCCCAGGCTCACATCACAGCTGGCTCAAAGACCCAAGCAGAGCCGCTAGGAAAGCAGGGCAGTCACATCACAGACAGAGCAGTCCAAGCCTGCAGAGCAGTACCTGAAAGTTGCCGAGCAGGGTCATCCCAAAAGAGGCCAAGCACAGAGCCACCAAGCCACTGATGTTCAGCCACGGGGTGAGCACCTTGGGCTTCAGCTGAATGAAGCGCAGGACAGCCACAACAAGCGCTGGGAAGGAAACACAAGGCATGGGACATCAGTAGGGAGAACCTGCTGCAGCAAACACCTGCCTGAGGCCCCACAGCCTCCTCCTCCTCTTTCTACCTGCAGGCTAGCAAGCTTTGTGCTTCTGCACAGCCCCCTCCTACTTAATCGGGGACAAGATTAAGCACAGGAAACATTTCTCTTGTAATCTAGCTACAGCAAGATTCAGGCTTCCTTTTCTCATTATGCTTTGTCTGCAAATTTTCTGGGGGCAAGAACACCTTCCTGCTTGCCTGTGAAGCTCCCAGCACATAGTCCATCACATGCACACCATGCATTCACTTAGTGGCACCTGGACTTGCATTACTTCACTCCACTCACAACTGCTGAGCTCTACTGGAGGGCGTATGTGAAACCCCACTTGTATTCAATACATGTGAATGGCACATACATATTTCTATATGGCTTTGCCATACATATTTCTATTCAGGGTTTGCCATAACGTCCACTGCCTTTTCTCCTCCTCTGGAATAAGTTCTGTTGCCACAAACATGAGCCAAAATGTTGCACTCATTTTCCATGAGGAATGGAATAGCATTTATTCCAATTCCCCCATGCAATGTGGTATATGATGCACGATAGAGATGATATTTCGTACATCATATGATATGGCATAACCCCAGAAGATACTCAAATTGTGCATTTTTGTCCTCCCTAGTGAATAGTGCATGGAACAACACAAAAAGCCAGGCAACCAGTTGGCTTTTAGATGTGATTCAAGCCAGACCACTAAAAACCAATTTAGCTGAACAGGAAAATTTGCTTGCTGGCAAACACTTTCTTATGCTCATGCTCAAATCAATAGCAAGCAGCTCATATTGTTGTAAATAGTTCACCTTAGCAAATTAGATCTGCACTTTCCACAAAAGTGCTGGTACAATATCGAAAACATATTATCCCTGGTATAATACTGAAAACATGGTTTAGGAAAATTAGGGCACTGTAAGTGAAAATTACCCAAACTGTAAAAGACAGTTGATTTTACTCTCTCACAACTACTCTCGTGAATCAATCCACTCCAAATCCTTAAAAATGAGAACTTTGTTCCACCCCAAAAAGAGGATTTCTATTTTCCACCCCCAGGCAATTGTGTGGGACAGCCACCTGTGACTACTCAAGCACATGTACAAGAACTTTTTAATTTCTGTATCTACAACACAGACTCCTGAAATGATGTGATCTTTTTCTAAAACCTGATGGGAATGTCAAAAGGGGATTAAAAGCATTCCCAGCAAAACAATGGTACTTTCAATTTCAGTAATTCCCACATTTCTAGCATGGTTCTGTAGTTTTCCTCTCCTTTAGCTTTGACATAACTAAGGTGGTCAGAGATACAAGCTAAAAGCAGCTCTCAGAAGTACACAAATACAGCAGAGGAAAGACTGACTTTATCCACAAAGCAGAGATAAGAACAGAATAGATTATTTCTGTTGGAAGGGGCCTACAACAACCATCAAATTCAGCTACCTGACCAATACAGAGCTGACCAAAAGTTAAAGCATGTTACTGAGGGCATTGTCCAGATGCTTCTTGAACAGTTGACAGGCCTGGGGCATCAAGCACCTCACTAGAAGGTGTTTGACAGCTCTCTCAGTAAAGAAATGCTTCCTAATGTTCAGTCTAAACTCCTCCTGGAGCAGTTTTGAACCGTTCCCATGTCCTGTCTCTGGATCTGAGGAGGAAGAGATCCACACCTCCCTTTCCACATCCTCTTCCCATCTATACTTGAGCTCAGTGTTACTCTGTCCCAGGTGCAGGACACAGCATTTAGACTTGCTTAATTTCATCCCATTAATCACTGCCCAATGTTCCAGCTATCTAGATCCCTCTGGAAGGCATCTGGTTTCTCAGGAGAGTCAACAGCACCTCTCAGTTTGGGATCACCAGCAAACTTGCTCATGGTGCCTTCACATCATTCATTCGGATTATTGATAAAAATATTGAACTGGCCCTAGAACTGAGCCCTGAGGGACAGCACTGGCGGCTGCATGGCAGCCACATGAGGCTTCTCTAGAGCCCTGTGAGCCCTGCCCTTCAGCCACTTCTTCACCCAGTGCACTGTGAACCTGATCATCTCACAGGTGCACAACTTCTCCAGAAGGCTGCTGAGGGACAGTGTCAGAAGTCCTATTAAAATCCAGAAAAACTACATCCAACACCTTCCCTTCATCCACCAGGTGTGTGGCCCTATCATGGAAGGATACTGAACTTCTTAAACAGGACTCTCTCTCCCTTTGTGAGCCCATACTACCTGTGCCTGGTGATTGCATCATTCTTTAAATGTGTCCATATCATCTTGTTCATCATTTTTCCAGGAACTGAGGTTAGACCAACAGGTCTGTAGGTCCCAGAGTGTTTCTTCATGCCCTTCTTGTAGATTGGAATAACACTGGCTGGCTTCCAGTGAGCAGGGCCCTTCCCAAAATCCCAAGATATTTGGGAAATGATAGAGATGGGTCCTGCCCTAACATCCATTAACTCCTTCAGTATTCTGGGATGAATCCCATCCAGGACCAAGGGACTTGTGGGCATTCAGCTGATAGATCTGGCCCCTGACAATTCCAGTACTCACAAATGGACAGTCACTGTCCCACACTTGTAGTCCTTCAACCCAGAGGGCTGGACAACCCAAGGCCTATCCGCATTTTATTAAAGACTGAGGCAGAAAAAGCATTGAATACCTTCTCTTCTTCTTCATCCCTATTAGTCAGGTTCCAGCCTTTAACAAGTATCTGTCCAACATTTTCTTTAGGCCTCCTTTTGCCACTGACATACTTAAGAATACTCTTCTTGTTGTCTGAAACAACTCTGGCCAGTTTTAAATCAAATTGAGCTTTGGCCTTTCCTGTCTTCTCCCTGCATATCCAAACCACAGCTCTGCAATCTTCCTGCAAAGCCTAACCTCTCTTTCACAGACCACATAATGGTTTTCTCCTCTTAAGCCAAGTTGGGCTTCTGCCCCCCTCTTTGAGCACAATCCCACACAGCTGGGTTGTCTGCTCCTGTCCTTCTAAAAGGTGGTTCTTAAAGACTGACCAGCAGTTATGGACACCTAAGCCCTCAAAAGCAGATTCCTAAGATATTCTGCTAAGTACCTCCCTGAAGAGCCTAAAGCTTGCTTTCTTGAAATTTAGGAGATCAATTCTGCCTTGATTCCCTAAATTCCTTTTTTCTCATTACAGCAGAAGTTCTAAACTCAACCATTTCATGATCACCAAGGCCAAGACAGTCACCTACCATCACGCCTCCCACGACACAGATTTGCAGTCTGGAGGTTGCATTTCCCCTGTCACATTTCTTTCTTTGCAATAGGAAGAAGCGGCAGTGAAACATAGAGTTCAAAAGGTTTCACATCATCACATTCAAGAAGAATATGTACAGGATATTAATTATGTTTTAGTGACTCAAAACAAACAGAAAGAAAGAAACTCCAGTTGTGGTTCCTACCTAGAAATGCTGCCATGTTCATGACTTGACTAAACACACAGCTTGCAGGAGGTGCATCACCTGCAATACTTGAAAATATAAAGTGTATCATTGTAACTCCAGGATGGCAGAGACACATAAATAGAGACACATGAACCAGAGCAGTACTTGGAAGAAAATAATTCATTTACCTTATATAAGGCGGTCTTTTGGGACCAGGTTTCCTAAGAGACACAGGAACAGGAATAAAGATTCAAGGTTTTCTTTCCCATTTTGCTGTTGTTGTTTTATTATTTCAAAGAAACAAGTGATTGAATACAAAACCCACAAACAGCTCTTACCTATCTGGTACACTTAGTGGGAGAATTTTGTTATCTTCCACTGCTATAAAGTACCTGTCAAGAAAAAGGGAAAAGAAATAAGGAAATAGTGTAAAACCTCATCCTAGCTTCCATTCTAAATATCACTCAAACAACACATTAAGTGTTTCAAGCCACTGGCAGGATCTTCTGGAGGATCCTCTGTTTCCTTCTGCCCACGCAGGCAGTTTTATTATTTCTCAGTCCATGTGCTTTCCTTTGTGTTGTATCTGGTCTGCATGGTTGAGTAGACAAACAGGGTCACTGAACTGAGCTGCTTTAAAAACAACCAGCCAGGGAATGTTTTCATTTTTACTTTGAGTCATTTTGATTCATCAGGTTTACTATGGTACTCCATCCACAAAAGCTGTTTTAATAGAGAGGGGATGGGAGAAAACCAGCAAGCAGTATAGGTCAGACAAAAGGCTTAAGCTGCCCCTGCTGCTGAAAAACAGTATCCATAGACCATGGCCAAAGCCACATCCTACAACACAACTGCTCCTCAGCCTGAGCACAGCTGCAGATCACACATTTTTCACTCCCAAATTCATGCTGCAGTCATCTGCCTGCATGCTTGGAGAGAGCCCAGCTCAGGGAGGCGCATGTCTTATGTGTATTTTGGTAAGAAGCATGAGGGAGAAAGTGAGGTGTCAGCATTAAGCTGCTGGCAGGTTTTCAGTGTGGTGCTGGATGCTGCAGATTTTGAATTTCTACCCCAAAGCAGGGCTTAAGTGTTTCTCCAAGAGCTCTGCTGAGTCATTCAAAGAAAATGTCATTAAAGGAAATTTTTACATTTTTGGCTGCATCTTTTAAGGCAGCTCCCAATAGCACATACCAGGAAGAAAGCAAGGTCAGCAGCTTGGCCTGGGAGCACAGAAACTCAGGGATAAAACTGTGATGCTTCAAGCCATGAAGTGGCACAGACTGGCCCCTGCCCCTACCATGTGCCTTCCCAGCCCC
>WBNQ01086649.1:0-34161 GCA_013401375.1 Spizella passerina
TTGATGTTATATAAATGGTTATTCATTAAAGCTCAGTGCCTACCAAATGAGCTCATTTTATTTATATTTGCATATTTTTCACTCTAGACCACTGGGAAAAAGAATTATTATTTTGCTAAACAGTCACTTCAGATGTCTGTTTCCAGCCTGATCCAACAGAGTTTGAAAAACTGATGCTGAAGGCTGGAGTATTGCAAAATTGAAATAGCTTCAGTGAAAACTGCCACAATATTAGAGGTTTTCAAAATCCTTCTTTCAGAGAAAATACTGCAAGAAAGAATAAAGACATTGAACAAATGACCAAAATCCTTACAAAAAGTTCAAAGGCACTTCGATCAGAAGGATGTATACCATGAAACTGGGAGGCTAATCTAGGCTTCTGACTTAGGTTAAGGAGATCAGCATCCCCTTGCCAAGGGCAGGTGGGAGAGGAAAGGGCCATTGCACTTTTGCACTGCTTCCCTTCTAGTACATCCTTCTGGGATCTTCTAAGCAAAGTGAGTGGTAGGCATCAAAAAGATCAACCTCCTTTTAAGTGCTTTATTAATTATTCAAAATTTTAAAAAAAATGGTTTTTAAGTCATCAAGCTAACACAGTCAGCTTTGGGTTGGGAAAAATCAAAACTAATCTGCATCTTCTTGATGAAGTTGGGTCACAAAAGGGCACAACTTTCAAGTGCACTCAGCAGATGTACAGCACCCTAAATTCAGGATGGTTTACTAGACCAAGGTCAAATTCTTACTGCTGTCAGCTGGTTTAAATCCTCAATATCATATGTGTAATGATTCTTTAAAAATTTTTTGATACACAAACTAATCCTCTGGCTGGACATTTTTTCAATGATTCACCATAATTTCCATTTGTTCCATATACTAGAATGTATCCATTTTAAGTGTTACAGCATCTGTAGCATAAGATCTGCCTACTCTGAATTCAAATGGTTTAAAGGGAAGGGTAAGAAAGGGAAGAGAGATGATCATGTATTTTATGCAGTGAGGGAATCTTAGAAAAAGCTTTGAGAACAAGGGATTCATTGTCTTGGGAGCTTAGATCATCAAAGTACCCCAAACCATAATAATCTTGCTTTTCATGCTAATTTAAAATGTCTCCTGGGAACTCAAAATAGATATAGTTTTCTCAAGAACTGTTTATGCAAGCAGTTCAGTGCCCTACCTGATGGGGTTTTTTTCCACTTAGTCCACAAATAGTGAAGAATTTTGGGTGAGACTTATTCAATAAAAACACTGTCTAAAATAAATTCTGAAATAAACCCTAATAATATAAAAAATTAATTAATTGTAAACAGATGCACCCGTATAAAATCAGATATCATTTCAATGGCATAAAAATATAGTTCTTAATAAAATACTGAAAAAAAGGAAAACATATTTAAATGCAAATTTTAGTCAAAGAAATGTACTCATCTCTTCAACATTTACTTCCACAAACATCACAAGTCAAAGCAAGTTGATATGAACCCACCAGAGAAGTACATTTTACAATTCTTATCAGCACTAATAGACTTTGGATCTTTTCCTAAATGTCAGGCTCTGTCCTCTCAGTCACTTAAATAGATCCTAACTCTGAAAGTTATTTCAGGGATTTCAACAGAATTGTCACAGAGATTGCTCAGTCTGAACAAGGCTGAAAAAAGCACAGACCTTAGAAAGCCAGCATGGGCTAAAACCACATTATCACTAATAAAGGGGTTCTGATACATCTATATGTATTTTTATACTATATTTTTAATTTTTTTGAATGCAACTATCTCTTCAAAAGAGTAATTGCCACTCACACACTCAATTCATATAAAAAACTGATCCTGATAAAGAAAGTAAGAGCTTTTCCAAATGGTGTTTTGCAAAACTAAGAATTTGCAATCTTGATGCTTCAAGGAAATGTACTTCAGGGCATTATAAAAAATTTTAAATAGTCTTTGATCAACAATAACGCCTGTAAAGCTTAAGGTTGCCTGGAGAGGATAAACCCACAAATCCAAAAAGCGTTTGCTTACTTAAGCGTGTCAAGGGAAAAATTTCCTCGCTTTCAGTAAGATAGCACAAAATGTAAACAAATACAAAACTTTTGGAAATGAACACCAAGAAGATTCAAAACGACCAGAACATGGTGTCAAGAGAGGGACCTGACCCCCCAGCTTGGAGCCTGAGAGCCACCTTGTGCGGGGAAGCCAGGCAGGGGGAAGGCAGGACTGAGCTGCCCAGGGGCAGGGCAGGCACATCGCCTCCAGCTGTCCACTGCACACCCCAGACACTGGCAGGTGTGACCCCCTCAGTCACCAGTGCCTGGGGAACCTGAGGTAATGCTCATCCCTCGACCTGTGGAGTCATAATTACAGATCAGTTACTCCCTGAAACAATGGATCACTTTCCAGGGTGTGCAGCAAGCCCCATGGCCCTTCCCTCCCCCATTGCTGACTTCGAGCCACCCAAGTTCAGAAGTGGTGCCCACAAACTCTTATGTGTTTGCCAGGAAAAGCTTGGTGGTACAATAATCAATTCTGTATAACTCTATACCATCTGATTAAGGAATTGCAAAGGATAATGGTTAGATGCCTTTGTGCAACAGAATACAAAAGTTTCCAAATGGAAATTTGAATCAAGATGCCTCCTCAGAGTAGCATAATCCTCATTATGATCGAAGGGGAACTGATTCTTTGAAGCACCAGCCTGAAGACAGGGCTTATGAGGGCACCCGATGCCTCAAGAGGAAAACAAAATCCTATCAGCTGGTATTAGGAAGATTATGATTTTATGAGTGTACACACAAAAAAAGAACATGCCTAAAAGAGAAGAATAACTGCCCCCAAAATCTCCAAGGATGAGAAATTTGAACTCAATACAATATGAACAGGTTTTTTAAGGAATTTGTAAGGTTTCTTTTAAAGGGATTTGTAAAATCTTATTCATTAAAAAGAATATTGATCATACATCTCATCTGTAAAACATTTAAGGCATGGATTTCAATAATAGGTATAAGGATGTGACCAGCTATAAAAAATAAATTGTGAACATGAGACAAACTTCCTTGTGTCTAGAGATACCACACATCTTTTGTCATTGAGTTCATCACGCAACAGTCACAATTAAATACATGCCTTCCTTACATGAAAGGTGAAAACATTGTTGTAAGTGTTCCTTTGAGAAAAGAAGCAAAAAATGAGCAAGAGAGAGAATGTTGATTTGCAAAGAGAAAAGAAATCATCATTATTGACTTAGGTTTCTGCTACCCACCCGTTCCAACAAGAGGTTAAGAACAACCCTGTTTATCAAACCCAAGATACATCTAGACAAGTGCCCTCTTTCCAACAATAACCTGCAGCAGATACTTAAAGAAAAGACACGACAGCAGTAAGTCTAGGAGTGATTTTCTCAAATACACCCTCCCAGAAGCAGGAAGTTTCAGAGATTTCCTGAACCCAAGGTTACACATGGCCTCTCAATGAACATGACAGGTGCTACTTCACCTAATTGCACTTTCAGTTCATTCAAGAGCTTGACCACCAAAGAGTCCTGGGACAGCAGGCTCTGTGATTTAATGACACACCTAATTATGTTTAAAAGGTTGTTCTTCAGTAGCTTGTTTGTTGTTGTATTTTTTATTTTGTTGGATGTTCTCTACTTGGTGTACCATAATACAGGGAATGATCCCTTCTCCTTCACTTTCTACACCATTCATAACTGTATGATCACACCTCAGTCATCTGTTTGGAAGCAGAAGGATGTTTGTTCTGGGCCCCACCTTGTACAAAGCCATCCTCTACTCCTAACCATCACTCTTTAGTTTTTTCCAGTTCAACCAGACTCCTTTTGAGTATGCACAACAGGATGATCCAATGGTTTCTATAAAGGAAGAGAGACGCTTTCTGCCCTGTTTTCATCTCCTTTCCTGCTCAGTAATATAATTTTATTTGTCTTTATGACTGGCACGAAATATCAATGATGTTGTACATAGAGCTTTCAACAGTAAATCACAATATTTATTTAACTCTGACTAGCAGTTAATTTAGGTCCTATTCTTGTAAATACATAGGTGTGGCTGTTTTTTCTCATATTCTGTATTTGCATTTGCTAACACTGTATTTATCCATCCCTTCATAGCACAGTCATCCACTATTGGGAGATTATTTCCTATTCTTCATAGTAGTTAAGATTTCACAAGGCATCTCTGGACACCTCCCAGTCCCAGCCTGTGCTACAATTGGTGGCCCAGGACCATGTCCAGTCCGATCTCAGGTGTTTCCAGGGATGGAGACTCCTCAACCTTTCTCATCAGCCTGTGCCAGTGTTTGAACACTCACAATGTAAAAAAAAAAAAAGGAAAAAAAAAGGAGTGGGTTTTTTTCCCATTAGGTGCTTATACACTGGAAAAGATCCTCCTAACCCTTCTCTCCTTTTCAGGCTGAATCTCTCAGCCTCTCCTTACATGGCAGAAACTCAAATCCTTTAATTATCAATAGTCAAACAATTTTGAATATCCTAAACACGTTTAAACAAAATGCATCATCTCACTCTTCACCCTGTATTCTGTATCTATCTTTTATAAATGTACTGAACATCTGTCTGTGGGACCACAAGCATCTTTGCTCCGACTCAAAGCTGATAAATTACTTCTCAATATTGTTTTCTGCCTCCTAGTCTATTACTAAACTACAAGAAATCTTTCTCTTATCTCAAGACAAGCCAGCCACTTTAAATCTCTTGGCATGAATCTTAACAAAAGCTTTTGAAAACCAGGATTAAATTAATACACACAGTTGTTGAATATTCCAACGCATTAGGCAAAAATGCTTAATGAATAAATTAAACAAGCACCTAGAAAAACTGCACTAACGCTTCCAAAGTTCCAATAACACATACTTAACTCTCCTTTTTTATAAATACCTGACTTATTTTTCAGTATAAAAAACACACTTACTGGCCTATGCACAACATTTTCCCAAAACTGCCCAGCACTGTATTTGTCACCTTACACTTCTTCTTTACCAAAGATGATTTGAAGTTTTATGCAGCAGATACTAGTCCAGAAATACTTTTACACTTCTGATGGATTTTGGTTTTAATCACAGTGGCCTGTTTTAGATTGCTTTAAATTCTTTTTGATGTCTAATACTGTGTTTATAACAATCTGTTACTGAGTTTGTAACAATCTCCATACTATTTTAAGCTCTGTATCTTTTTAGCTGCTCATTTTATATACTTCAGAGACAGTGAACAGATTGAAGACTTCAAGCCCATTTGGTTGCTCCTCATAAGGTTGCTTTTCCATCCCCCCGATAAAACTTTTTCCTTTAAAACCTTTAAGACCATTTTGAAATAGGCAGACCAGAACACAACAAAGTATTTACCGTTCTGGCCCACGAAGGGTTCATAGAGTTGAATCAACTAATATTGTCTGTTTAGTTTTTTCATTTTCTAACCATTTCTAATATTTGTTTTGCTTTTTGCACCCTATGGAGCACCACTGAATTTCACAGAATGATCTATTTTAACCCTGAGATCTACTTCCAAAGTGATGACGGTCAACACAGAATCCATCACATCTTGTTTTGGCATTAAAATTTTTCCCCATGTCCATCACTCCATATTGATCTACATTGAGCTGTACATGCCTTTTAACACTCAGCTTCTTATGGTCTTCCTGAAATTCTTCACACATCCCTGGTCTTTATCACCCTGAACAGTTTGATACAATTTGAAGCACTTGTCACTTCATTATGTGCTCTTCCTATAAAATTATTTGTTGAAAGCACCATATGTTAAAACAAGCACAGACGTGACAGTCTTCCAACAGAAGTTAGGGACTAAAGTGTTTGACAAGATTCAAACATATTTGGAAGACTGTGTGTGGCTGTGTGCACATGTATGGTGCATAATTAACAGTAAACAGAGATTTTCATAACCCTGATTACAGTGCACTGATATGATAAAACCTGAACTGAATTACAATTATAAAGGAATCTGCATACATTTCCTTTATGCTCATACAGAAAAATGAAATCATCATCCACTTTTAATAGGTTGGTAAAATTTTGACACTTCCTGACTAACTCTAGAACTCATTCAGGCCTAAAAAAAACTGGCTGAAATTAGGAAGATAAATACTTTTTATAAAAAAATATATATAACCCAAGCATCTCATAGATCCATGTATATTAAAAAAGACTATTAAAGTAACCCATAAAAATTTTCAGTAATTGAAATTAAATCAAACTGTCTTTGAAAATGAACTACTGCACCATTTTGATAGGATTTAATTATCCCTTGAAAGTCACTTTGTAGTATTATACAATATAAGAATTGTCTGATTCATGGTGCAGAGAATCCAGCTTGAAAATTGGAAACTAATGGGAATGAAAGAGGTGACAGAAATATCTCTTGCTTAGTGTCCTGCAGAGCTTACCGAGGTCACACAGAAGTGCTGAATCTGGGGATGGAAGTACATTTATTTATGCCAAAATTGCAGGGCTCAAGCCAAAATTGCATAGCTCAAATAAGTCACCTGAATATGTATACATATGTATAAGTATAATGAGATTGCTTCCTTCAAAATGTGAGCCTGTCTTAGAAACCTGTGACACTGATGTAGTCAGACATTAAAGATTGATTACACTGCCCTGAACCTGGCATTTTATACCAAGCAAAAGTGCAACATTTTAAAGGGGCAAATCTTTTGATTTTCATTTACTGTTTTCAGATAGAATTATCAAAACTTCTGCATTAGATATTATCACACATTATCTCCCCAGCCTTCTTTCTATTAATGTACTGAGGGCAAAAAAGAGGAAAAAAAACACATTGAGGCTTTCCTTTTTTGAGTCAACAACTTTAACATGCACACACAGAATCCTCATAAAATTAAACACTGTGAACAGGGATGGAAAGAATAGGAATAATTTCTGCTTTTTTATCATTCTAAATTGAGAGAACTGTGGCAAACACCTTGAACCAGAGCTGAACATACTGGGTTTTATGTCCTGGGCTGGGGGAGGTCATGAAATTTTGAGGATATCCTAATTTCCAATGTCCTCATTGTGAAGGCATATTTATTTGTAAGTGCATACAAAACATTACCTTCAATATCAGTCACTGCTGAATACAGTGTGTAATTTACTTTCTGTCTCTGAAAATGAAATTGCAAGTTTATTTGTCAACAAGTAAATTGCATAGGAGGGAGCAGAATCTCCCTGTATGGCTGGATGGTGAAGATTCATCACAGCCATCAGTTTTCCCTGCCAGGGGTTTGGTATTTGCCATGAGATTTTCCTGAAGTAAAAGCCCTGCTGACTGCGAGCGCAGCTACTGAGAAAAGCAGCCTGGAAGAAAGCCTCAATGAAATCTATCAAACAAATATATAAATACACAGAAAATTACTTTCATCCTTGTAGCATTCATCAAAACCTCTTTCTCAGGGAGAGGCTGAGGGCAGGGTGAGCAGAGGGAAGCGGTCAGTGGGGGATGGAGGCTTGTGCACCAGCGCTGGGACTGGAAAGGAAGGAGGTTTGAAAGAGCTATGAAACCACCTGCTGTAAAGGCTCTGAGTGAAGAAACTGCCTTTTGATACAGTGCCTACTCATGTTCCACAAGGTAGCATGCTTCCTATTTATTTGCTTTCCTTGTTCCATGGGTGGATTGGGTTTAAAAGTAGGTTGTTTCAAATATTTACTCCCCTGAAATGTCAAACTGAATCAAAATCACATCCATCACAAATGGTGAATCATTTTTCACATCAGACATTCAGGCTTGACTCATTTGCCTGCTGCAGGGATATCATCCTTTATTGCTACAGTTCCTATAATGGGTAACAAGCATTCAGTGATTGAGCATGATTGACTGCAAGCTACATGTGAGTCTCTCTTGTAAGCCCAAATTCACTTAACATCCACACCTTTTTCACAGAAGTTCATGTCTATATAGAAACATAGGGTGAAAACAGTCCTAGAGGAGAAAGCTTGAGCACACTTGCTCTCTTATTTGAGCCTTGTGTGGCCTGAAGCAGAATGTGCTAATGCATGCCAACGTGCCAGCAGACATTTCAAACATACTCTGGACACTTGGGCCCAACAGTTATGAGCAAGGATGGAAGGTCGTTGCATTTAATGTGCTTTTGAGACTGTTATGATCTTGCAGCTGGAAAAGTGCCTGGGACTATCCATTCTACTGACAGGGCTGCTTTGGTCTGAAGAGTTTCACAGGCAAAGAAGATGGCTGTGACTCATAGGGCTCAGTGTTTAGGTCAGAGTTTGCTCGGAAGAAATGAATCAGCTGGAGGACTTACTCATCAAATGCTTCCTATAATTAATTTCATTAATTCACATTTGTAGGGATTCATAATGAAAACAGTAAGATTGATACAATTGTGGAGTCAATGGAAGTGTGTGTGTTTGTAGGCACCAATAGAAAGAGCAAAGTGTTAAAAGAATGCCCTTTATTGACAAACAAAGGCACGTTTAGAGGACACTGTTCCTGTGCTGTGCATGTCAAGGCCACAGCACAGAAGACTGGCAGCAGACGACCATGCACTCTGCCATCAGGAGGATTACATCTCCAGGTTACAGCATAATACCCATACCATTATTTTTCCTGTTGGCCTAGCCTAAAAATAGGCTATAGAGAGAGCCTAAATATTGCAGACCAGGCAAAATGTACAGGAAGCTGCTGAGCAATACAAAAGATCACTGAATAGCAGTGGTTGGAAGGAAGCTCTGTCCAATGCCCCTGCTAAGGCAGTTTCACCCAGAACAAGTAACACAGGGCACATCCAGGTGAATTGTTAATACCTCCAGAGAAGGAGAACGCACAACTTCTATAGCAGATCTGACCATAAAATAGCCTGTCACTTCTGATCAAGAGGAACCACAGGGACAGGATAAGGACTGTCAGCTGGCATGACCTTTTCCCATACTCAGGTGATGCTCACAAGATCACACGAGCTCACACATCTTGGTGCTTATGAGACATGGGTGTGAGGCTGAGTGAAGGAGATTTATGATAGAGTGACTGTGAGTTGAAAGAAATTCAGCTTATTTAGAGATTCTGCACCTAAATCTCACTTTCCCATTCCCAAAACTCTCACACTGAATTTTCTTATATGGAATACCCTAAACTTTAAGTGATACAAAATAAATCTTGAAAAAAAAGGATGTTCTATGCTTTTGTGACCCTAGGCAAAGAGAAGAAAATAACCCTTTTTGTTTTCCCAAAGTACATTTTTGCAGTCCACCTTAAAGATGAAAAGCAATTTTAGTGAAATATTAATGCTGACATCATTAGCTACATCTAGCTACATTAGTAACATCTGGCATTTAGCTACATAAAAAAGCATCTACTTGCACTTTGCAAACACTTGGGTTTGACACATCTATTAAAACATGTATGAGTAAGTGGCGTTCCACATTACACCTGTATGATTCCAGGGCAATTCCATTATGTTACTGACTGCACTACACTAAAAGTATATGGCTGCTGTGCTCTTGTCCATTGTTTGGAGTGGATCTGATATGTGTACAGAACCTTAGAGAGCAAATTCTGTATAAAAGTTGAGCAAAATGGCATTACCAGCTTGATAGTGTACAATGAAACAGCAATATTCAGTGACTCTATGGAATAAAAGTTACAGCGGTTTAGGTAAAAATCTAGTTAAGGAAAGATGAAGTGAGAAAATGTAGCAGTTTAAACATAAAAGTATTCATTATAGTACATTCTGATTTAGTAGACATATTAGTAGAAATATTCCTCTACTACAAATACATATTTGTAGTAAAGGAAGTTTTAAAAAATAGGAAGTCTCCTAAATAGTGTCTGCGGTAGAAAGAAGAAATGCTGCACACAGGACAGTTTTTGTGTTCATAGAGAAATTCACCTAACTTCAAATGTCCCACTCTAACTCAGCCATCTTATCAACTCTTTATTACCAATGGAGAGAAACAGGCACCTCCAGAAGGTGAATTGCCCAATCCATCTCTGACTGACACGATTGAATCTCCAGGTATTTATTTTCTTGTCACTGCCTAGAGAGGTCTCTCACAGTGACAAATTGAGAAGTAAATGCGCAATTTTTACATGGATGAAGTTATAAGGGCTTCCTCTATCCTTACACAGATCATCCCCCACTAAACACTGTAATACTCCTTCAACTCTTTAATTTGTTTTCCTCTTAATGAAAACATACACCCCAACGCTGATTCATGACCCATCCCCAGTAACAAGGAACTAAATAAAATAAATACTTTTGTAATACTATTTTTTAAGGTTTTTTATTGTTTAGTACAACTCCTCCAAGTCCTACAGAAAAAATCCCATCCACTATTTTTTTCAAGATCTTGCAAAGCAAAACAAAAATTAATCTTTAGTTGTGCTAAACACTAGCAAAATATTCTTCTACATTCCCCTGATGCCAGAAAGAAAATACACCTTAAAAGGAAAAAAAAAAGACTCTATGAAACAAAAAGTATATTAAGAGAATAATGACTTTACCTATTATCACATTCATGCCAAGTCTTGCCAAATGCTTCACAGTTTGGTAACCAATTCCTTTAGTGCCTCCAGTCACTATAGCAACCTTTCCATTTTGTGTAGGGAAAACTATATGAGAAAAAAGAAATAACACAAGGTTAGTTCACAATAGTAGCACAATTAAGAAGTTAAGATGTATTTTAAAGAGTGTACACTTAACAGAACGCTCAAGCCAGGCCAGTAAACAATCTCAGGAACAATCTCTGTATGGAAATAAAAACTTTGGAACATCCACCATTATTTACTGCACCATAATTCTCCAGTGTTAACAGTTCAAAAAAGACTGAGGCTGACAACACAAAAAGCAAACAAGCACTTCAGAAATTTTCTCATTTCTATTTGCATGCATTTCATCATCCTGCAGTCATCTGACCTTTACAATTTCCACCATAATTCTGTTACTGAGCAAGGTGGCGGCACTTACGTCAGCTCAGGGGTGGCTTACTCAATGTGTACAGGGGAAAAATTCAATTGGCAGCATGATTCCCTGGAAATTTCTTGAATGACAAAAGACCAGCCTCTGTCAGTAACATGGAGAAAAGATCTCAGTCAAAGGTGAGCCGTCAAAAGTACACCAGCTGACCAAATTTCCCCGCATAACTGAGCACTTTCCCTTCTGAAATCATGAGGCCCTGAGCCCCAAAGAAAGGAGGAAGCAATTTTCTTGCATGAAAGCCCCCATCTGCTTTTCCCATCTACATTAGCCCTGACCCACAGAAGTCAGCATCCCCAACATTCACTGTCAGCCTCCACTCCAAGTGCTCCTTGACCCACACACAGCCTGGCAGGCAGGGAATGCTCCCAAACTCCCTCTGCTACAGGGGTGGCTTAGACACATCCTGTGTCTCCTGCCTCCCCAGGAGCCCTTAGCCTGCCAAGTGAGCCAAGAAGCATCTGGGATGGCCCTTGCAGAGCAGCTGCCATCCCAGCTACGAGCTCTCACACTGGGGGTAGGTTGCACAGCACATCCCATGGAGGGAGTCCTGCAGCCAAAGCAGAGCAAAGGCATTATCATTCAACTGTTGGGAAAGGCTTGAATTGGGTCTAATATCAACTACAATTTTTGTTTTGGGGTGGAGAATGTTTCCTGTGAAGCACCATGTAGTCTTTAGGTGACCAAGGTGAATTTCTAATTTGCTTTGGAGTCAATGCTGTGAGGTATTTGCGCAGGAAAAATAGTATTGAATACTTCATTTTGCTGTGGTGCGGTGTCTGTAGGCAATGCTATAGATAAAAAATGTTAAAAAGATGCCAAGTTTCATCTATCAAAGGACTTTCTATTTTGATTTCCAGGTTTTTAGGGGATTGCTTTGTTGTACAGTACCAACTCATATTTTACATAGTTATGAAACACAGGACTAGCACTGATACAAGCTCCTTTCTTCACAGCAACTTCAAAAAGGATCCACATTTCACCTTTTCTGAAATACATAGCTCTTTCCATCATGATTCAACATGAATTTCTCTTCTCTTCAGGTAACAACTTGGTTCTTCCCATCCATGAAGAACAGAAATTGCTTGCATTTCTTTGAAGGTTAACTCCAATTACAGTGATATGTATGCACATAGGTGTCCTGACATATATAATTCAAGCTAAGTACGACTTCCCCAGGAGCCTTCTTAAGGGGCTTCAATTTAGCTATATGCAGCCCTGCAATTTCCACCAAAAATGCTTCTAATCATAAACTCTAAATAAAATGCCTACAGGTCCAAATCTCATCAAGAGAAAATGCACTCTTTTGGACCTGAGTACTAGAGTGTTTGCAGGGAACCCTGACAAGGGGAGAGAAATGATGCATCTGACTTCATCTTATCAGAAGGCTAATTACTTTATTATATTATATTATTCTATATTATATAACATTATGTTACATTACATCTAAACTGAATCTGAGTGTGCACTGATTCTATACACCCTGCTCTGAGTCTCATGACTGTCCCCTATCAGTCCCAACACACACACACGCTTGGCCCTGGTAGGCCAAGAAACAAAACACCATCACTTTGGGTAAACAATCTCCATGCTGCATTCCACATTTGCACAAACACAGGCACAGCAAATAAGAGAAGAACTGTGTTTTCCTTCTCTGATGTTCAGAGAATGTGAAACCCAGAAATTCTCTTTGTGCCTTGCTTTTCTCTGTGAGGAGAAATGTGGGGCTACAGAGTACCTTCTCTTTCTCTTCTGCCTCCCCATGCCTCCCCTGCTTCCTGGCCTCTCACCACATTGCTACCTGACATTTGGGTTTCACATGCGGCATGCAGGTGCTGTCACTCGTTTCCATTACTGCACCACCTATTGAATAAGAAGTGACATTTTAATGTGAAATCCACTTAGAAGAAAATTAATGAAAGAAAAGGAGAAAAAGAAGTCAGGACTGGGGAAGGGACAAGGATGTGAAGTGAAAATGGAAAGTCAGAAGAGCAAAGCAATAACAGGAATCACTGTGACAAAGTGGTTCTTAGCAGAGGACCTGATTTAGCAGATGAAAAAAGATGTCCAGTTCTACCCTGTCCATGGTGACTGCAAAGAAAAGGACAAGTTTTTGGTCCTAATGGCCACTTAAAGACTTCACTGTAAATATGCATTCTGTGCAATCCTATATTACAGAGAGGTTAAAAACAGACCTGCTTGAGGCAGCTAGCCCCAAGGACCTAAGAAAGCNAGAGTGTTTGCAGGGAACCCTGACAAGGGGAGAGAAATGATGCATCTGACTTCATCTTATCAGAAGGCTAATTAATTACTTTATTATATTATATTATTCTATATTATATAACATTATGTTACATTACATCTAAACTGAATCTGAGTGTGCACTGATTCTATACACCCTGCTCTGAGTCTCATGACTGTCCCCTATCAGTCCCAACACACACACACACGCTTGGCCCTGATAGGCCAAGAAACAAAACACCATCACTTTGGGTAAACAATCTCCATGCTGCATTCCACATTTGCACAAACACAGGCACAGCAAATAAGAGAAGAACTGTGTTTTCCTTCTCTGATGTTCAGAGAATGTGAAACCCAGAAATTCTCTTTGTGCCTTGCTTTTCTCTGTGAGGAGAAATGTGGGGCTACAGAGTACCTTCTCTTCCTCTTCTGCCTCCCCATGCCTCCCCTGCTTCCTGGCCTCTCACCACATTGCTACCTGACATTTGGGTTTCACATGCGGCATACAGGTGCTGTCACTCATTTCCATTACTGCACCACCTATTGAATAAGAAGTGACATTTTAATGTGAAATCCACTTAGAAGAAAATTAATGAAAGAAAAGGAGAAAAAGAAGTCAGGACTGGGGAAGGGACAAGGATGTGAAGTGAAAATGGAAAGTCAGAAGAGCAAAGCAATAACAGGAATCACTGTGATAAAGTGGTTCTTAGCAGAGGACCTGATTTAGCAGATGAAAAAAGATGTCCAGTTCAACCCTGTCCATGGTGACTGCAAAGAAAAGGACAAGTTTTTGGTCCTAATGGCCACTTAAAGACTTCACTGTAAATATGCATTCTGTGCAATCCTATATTACAGAGAGGTTTAAAACAGACCTGCTTGAGGCAGCTAGCCCCAAGGACCTAAGAAAGCAGACAGGGAGGGAGAAACGAGGGCTGCAGACACACAGATAAGTGGTCATTATCTGTTTTATTTCCAAGAGATACAGCTTCCACATAACATGGTTTTGTATAGACACAACACTGCATGGCACAACTCAGTCTATCCACCCACTTCAGTCAAAATGGGAAATGAAAAGAGAAAAACTGAAATACATCAGGGAAGCAAGTGGGGCAGGAAGAAAAGAAACTCCTCAATTAATTCTTAACTATTATTAATTTCAAAAATATGCACTGTTTCCATCAAGTCAGATGTCTTAATGTAAAATGAATCTCCATTTAAATGAGATACAGCTAATATTTATTTCAACAAAAGCAGTCAAGATCAAATATAGGTTCTGTGTGTATCCAGGGGCAACTCCAGTGAAAGGCAGTTTATTAGTGCCCTGTTCCCTCTAGAACTACAACCTCATGTGGAATTTGCAGTACACCCAACTTTCAGTGTTAAAACACCACTTCCATGATGAAACTTAGCATGAAAGCAGACCTGGGCTCAGCCTGATTTTCAGCAGGTACTGGTTTATATTGTGTGAGAGGTTGAGCTGAGTGCAGCTGGAGCCTCACAGCCCCCCAGGCAGGAGGCAGTGGGGACCCATCAGCTTTACAATGCCCAGAGAGGTTCCCTCTGGCACTCCTTGCATCTCCTTTAAACCACCCCAGTTCTCTTTCTCCCTCTGCTCCTGGTAAGGAGGTAGATACTGATCTCAAGTTCAGAGGAATAATGCCAGTGATATCTCTGTGGGACATGAGAACAGTACAGCCCTGTGCTAATGAAATCCCCTGACCAAGCAGGAGCTGTTAATTTCCCTTGTGTTCAAAGAAACCAGCCTGCAGTCCTCAGGTGCTCCCTTATCACACCAGTGGCTGAGAGAAGCTTCTCTCAAGCTGCAGGTTCTGCCTGCATTCCAATGTGTTTGGATGACATAAGCCTGTTTACTTTGCAAGTGGATTACCCTAAAACAGGAAAATAAGGCAGATTTATTATGTCCTGATATGAGGCTATTTAAAAAGAATTATTTTGCTTTTAAATATACTTGTCCTAATCAGAATTAAATTGGATGTACATAGACGTCCTCACACAAATTCAATATTACAAAAAACGTAAGGCAATTCTGTAATTTTAAAAAAATACTAATTTTCAAGGGACTCTAAAACAGGGCTGTCAGGGTGCCCCTGCAACTGCCAAAACCACATGGAAATAAGACAGTCTGCAGACCTATATCAATGACCAGTTCCTGCCAGAAAAATCTCAGCTCTGGAGCAGGGATGAGAGTCATTGAAGTCGCCAAATCAAAAGAAAAGCACCAACGTTTCTCTTTTTTTTTTAAAAATACACCAAGTGAACACAGACAATGTAAGCCGCAGAAGAAGAGCTTCCCTTGAGAGTAGCTTGCTTTGGTATTCTGAAATCTTTACAGCACACGGGGCTTAAGGCCAAGGGAAAAAATAAGAAAAAAGTTTTAGAAGTTTATTTAAAGCAAATTGCATCAAATTTTTACAAAGTTCCATCTCCTAACTTACTAATCCAGCATCTGCCTTGGCACATTATGGGTCATGTGGACATTGCAATAGAATTTCCTTCTATTAATTTCCTCATTAACCTTCCTTTTAAGACATTGAAGGCCAAGGGTAGAATTTAGATTGTCTGAATCAGTCACCTGTATTTATCAGGCAGGACCTGAGCACAGCTCAAGGCACCCAAAATGTTGGTCAGTGTCCACCTGTGAGGTGCCATGCTGGGACCTGCCTGCACCTCCTGAGCTGGCCACACAGTGCAGGAACTTTGGTGCTATTTGTGCTGGAGAGATCCCTACAGACAAATCTCAACAGTTTTTTGGGTTTTTTTCATTCCTCCTATAACTGAATAATTTACATGCAAATATTAGGCCTGAAGGTAACTGGCAGAAGCACAGATGAAAAAAAAAATGAAAAGAACTAACAATGAATATTTAGTTTCATGACTGAATAACAAGATCCAAGTTTGGAGCGATTCCTGTATAGCAACACTGAGTGAGAAAAGAAGGCAAACTGTAATTTCCAGTCCTCATCTCACACCACAGGACAAGGCACAATCAAGTTCTTCTAGATGGATTAAAGAAATCATACAGCTCAATGTACCACAGAATTACTGAGTAGTTTCTCCTATTGCAAAATATTCTGACTCTTTTCTTCTGATTTATACCGTGGCAATGTTGAGATTATAGCCATTAAGCAGATGTAGAAAAAGAATTCATTTTCCACTCTGAGAGGCAATCAGTAAACTGCTGGGGAGCCCATGCAGCTTTTAGCAGCAGCCTTTTTTGTGTGCCTTACAGAAATATCTCCATAAAATTCTGGTTTGGCAGAAACCAGGCCAACAGGGTCTGGATTCAAATGTCATTCCAGGACTATCCTAACAGAAGACAATTTAGGTACTCAAATCCTGACAGATAAGCCAGACAAACTGCGTGTGCCTCAAGCCTGTCCTAAGCCTGTGCAGAGAATTTTTTCAAATGCAAATTGTCTTCCCAAATTTGCACACCAAAATCTTTTCTGCTTCCAATCACCTTCCTAATGAATATCAATATGCAATCAAGATTGAAGTCCTTTAAGGCTGGAAACCAGGTAGGAGGCAACCAGCCCAACGAGTCCTTCTGTGCGAAGGCATCCTGCTGGTTTCAGCAGCTGGGGCCATGGGGCTCAGTGCTGATGAACAACTGCCATGCACACATGCAGGTCCACAGACACACAGCCAGCAGCTCCAACACACCTCAGATGGCTGGATAAACTGTGAAAGGGAGACTTATCTGTCCAGGGACAGCATCTGTTTCCAAGCACAGCTGGAGTTCTGCATCAGAGAGGAGACAAGCCTCCCAGCTTTTGTTAAGAATCATGAGGAAATGGAGGTATCGGAGAGGCTGGCCCTGGAGTCACTCATGGGAAGAGAAAGGTGTTGAAGAACCAGAACAGCAGGAGAAACCAAACCATGGAAATGTGTCCCTTGCCCTACAAACTCATAGGTATCTCAAGGTGCTATTAATGGAACAGCAGCAGTCAGATGGCTCTAAGAATTTCAGCAGCCAGGGGAAGACCTAATTTAACAAGGCTCCCACGCAGCCACTGACAGGGAATAGGACTGGTAACAGCTGCTCACAAAACCACAGCAAAACCCCTGGCACACGAAAGTTTCTTGTTTAACCAATGCACAAGACACACACAGAGCCTGAAATGCTGCATGCCAGTGAAACAACAAACAGCAACTCACACTTACCAATTCTGGAGACTCACAGAAGTTCCATCCCTGTATTTCAGGGGAATGCTCACTCAGCCTGTGCCCCATGAAGTGGACATTTCCACAACACAGAAGAGCAATTTGTCTGGGCTGCCTGGGCTGCCAACCAGTGCTGTAACTCCAGCCAAGGCACCACATATCCAGGATGCTTGGACAAATGGCCAAAGTGCAGCAAGGCAGCAAATGACACAAAAGGAGAGGAGCTGGCAGATAAACCAACTAGAGAAGCAGAGTGCTCAGCCAGCTAAGGAGATAACATGTTTACTCATCCCTTCCTGACATTGTCAACACAGGAACAAGCGACATTTCTTCAGAGTTAGCAGCAAACATCTGCTGAGCCAGACTAATGATTTTTTTTTAAATTGCCAATGAAAACAATTTAAAAAAAACAACCAAACTTAAGGCTGCTCTAAATTTATAACATTTGTTTAGCTTTTTGATAAGCATGCCAGCTTGCTTACAGGGATGAAGTGATAACATTTGCAGGCAAGATGACAAGCCCTTCACAGAAGGCTGAGATACAAGCTCCCAAAATCCATTACAGGACTTGTTCCTAGATATCGCATTTAACACATGCAGAAATCATACCACTAATAAGCAGAAGAGCTAATTTTCCTCTTGTTTTTTCAACTCATGAACACACTGTGGAGCCTTGGGGGTTATTAGTGAGCAACAGGTATTATTAGAGTCCAATATCACAAATTTGGAGCATGAGTATCCACAGCAATACCTAACTATAGTTGAAAAAGCCCCCACATATTACAAAATATGTAAGATAAACTGGTGTAATAGTAAGATGAAAGTTATGATACCAGCATTACAGTTCTGAAAGAAATATTTCTTACTAAAGAAAAATAACAATAACCTAAATAAGGCAGCTGTTCAGAGCAAGAGTTTTTGGCATTCAAAAATGCAAGACCTGTGGAAAGACATCTCTCTAACAGTGGGAAGGGGAGTGGAAAGATACGCTAAAATTTCATTTGCATGACACACCTATCTGCATTTCTTCTAGTGATTCCTGGAAAGACAGCATAAATGCAGATAAAGGGAGAAGCATGAGTGGAAAGCAGGGTGTGGAAGGGGAAGCAGAAGGAAGTGTTAGACTTTCAAATAAGACACAGGAAAATGGGTTTTTTTTGGTCAAGTTGAGGTAATTTTCAAGTGCTTCATTCCCCTTTCCCCTCTCTTCACCTTCCCCCCACCTCCAGGTATTCAGGTGAAAGAGACACAGTTCTAAGCAATTTAATACACCTGAATCATAAATCTCTGCATGGTGATATTGTCCTCAAAGCCAAAAGAGGACCCCAGTGAGGACACTGGCACTGCTACCTACAGGTGCAAATCAACCACGGTTTGGTGAGGTAAGTCAAGGCACTGATCCACAGACTGCTAGAAAATTTACAGCTATTGCCAAAGTAATGCAAAAAATATTTCCTCTCCACTTGCACATGTATTTTCAGTGCCCTGTTTTTCAGAGCATATGACTGGTGTGTTTGCAAGTGAAGAAGTCCTGCCTGGTTACAAGAGCCAGGGGAAGATGCATTTTCATACATCTTTCCACTGGAGCCTGAGTGCTTTTGCTTTATTTGTCTAATAGGATGCTCAGCAATGTTAGTCTTGGACTCTGCGATGCTGCTGGACTTGGCAGAAGGGCTGCATGGAGGAAATGATAGTTGGAGTTTTCAAAATTTATACAGGCAGTAATTTTCCAAACTGATTTATGCTGCCTTCACGCTGTCCATGAAGAACCTCCTCCCCCAGGAAATCCTATGCAGACCTTCTGCATCAGGATCATTGATCCTCCACAGCCAAAAAAGCTGGATGTTGCCACCTCTTCCCCAAGAAAGAGGAGGGTGAGAATGGAGAAAACTAAAGAGGACTTTTAATTTGGGAATTTGTATTGACATTTCAGAATTGCCTTTCTCTCAGACAATGGGAAATAAGGCTGCATTGAAAAATGGTTTGGTGAAGCATATATATGAGCTTTTTACAATACAAGTTCAGGCTGATTTTGACAGAGATATTAGGAAATTTGATCCCAACAAATATGAAGCTGCCCTAAGGTAAAAGAAAGCAGAATTAGATGAGAGGGTAAGGTTCCCAAGTCCTGAATCTCACTTCTGGCCATGTTTGCCAGAGTTCCTGAGTACTTTGTTCCTTTTGCCAAAATTCATCTGAAGATAAGATATTTGAATTTTATTTTTTTTTTTATGAGTGCCAAATAGATAGATTGAACACCATTATACAAATCAGTCAGATGGAAAATACCACAGTGTAGCATTAAAATCTGCTAAAATTTAATCAGGAATCCAAGTTTGCCTACAATCTGCTCTTGGGAGGAAAGTTCCCAACCGAATGTGTAGAAAAGGAGAACACTTGATCCCTGGGAGGGACATGGGGTGATAGAGAAAGAATCAAGAGATGGAAAAGTTGCCTTACATCAACAAGTACAAATTATATTAGTGAAATTATGGTTCTGCAAGTTCCCAACAGACATCAAGCAACTTCTGCCATCACACACTAGTCCTTGTCTTACATATTCTTGCTATTCCTGGCTTAAGCCAGAGTTTGTTTGTTTGTTTGCTTGTTTTTCTGGAGAAACACTACTCTTAAGGCTTATTTCAGAGAAAGGCTGATAGTACATTTGACAAACTTGTGCAAAAATATCTGGCATCTGACTACCCACTGGCGTTACACCACACATGGCATGTTGTGCTTCACTGTGCAATCATTTTGTGCTGGGACAGATGCCAGCTGGGGACTTGGATGAGGCCATGAGCATTGCCTTTGCTTGGAAAGGGGGGCTTTGCTGCCATGACGGTGGGCTGGAGAGGTGTGGGCGACAGCACTGGCAAGGCATGGCACTAACTCAGCTCAGTGACAGTGAGCAGTCCCAGCCTCAGTCATAAAAGGCAATTCTCAAAAAATAACATTGGGTTTTGTGAAATAAGTGCAGAATGGTTGTTGCAATAATATGAAGAAATCCCACTAATTCCTTACACTATACTGAACAGACATAGCCTGCATGTGAAAGATTACTGGATTTGTTAAAAATATCGTGAGAAGAAACACGATGCTAGCTCCAAGAAAAAACTAATCTTCCCTACATATGCATATATTTAAAGGCTCCATTTACCCATATCATTTTTTACATGGGAAAATACTACCACAAGAATAGAGAAGGAGATTTTTCCATTTGTATTCTCTGCTCTGCTTATCTTTCATTCCTTTTATATATTTACCTATTAAGTCTTACTCTTGGGCTTTCTTCTCTTCCACTCTAGTCACACTAAAGATAGGGAAGTTATATACAGGTGTATCTTTAAATCAAGAAAAAGCATCTCATTATCTTTTGAACAGATTTAGTGATGCTTATTCCCATACTCCCTCCCTCTGGGCAGATGTAATTCTGCAATACCTTGGGCAATGTCATTTCATGTAAAACTTCCCAATGCTCTTCAAGTCATGTCACCATGTAATTATACTTTTTCCTGTTGTGAAATGAGAGATGAAAAAGAGAAGCTTATCCCAGGATATTTAAATAGGGGCAATGGAAATAGCTCTGCATAGTCTAGTAGCTGCAGAATGCATTTTCCCATCCTGCAGAAGTTTGAGACATTACAATTATTTTTTCATTCTCTACCAGGAACTGAAGATTGTCTAGGCTCCAAGATTTCCCAAACAGCTAACGAGTAGATGCAGCTGCATCTGACAATGCTTTACATCCCTCAGGATGTAAGAAACCATTTCAAGTCCTTGCTTTCAGACATACCCCCAAGCATACAAAAGCCCTCCCAAGTGCAATTCCCTATTTCCGAGTGCTGCTTCCCTACAGAGAAAGTTCCACTTTAACCAAACATTTGACATTTAAAGACACTTTTCCCACTCACTAAAGTCCCTAATAAATGTAGAGTTTGCCAAATCATGCTCATAAATCCAGTGAAGAAGCCATAAATAACAACAAAAATGAAATGTGAATAATCTCAGAAAAGGTCTTCCCTTGGAAAGACCACATCCTATATATCTAAAATACCTAGACAGTTATCTGCACGAAATGTGGCACAGAATTCTTAAAGTTTTAAAATTTCATGTCTAACTATGAAAAATTAGCATTTGGGTTACAGTTTTGACCAAAAACCAGGGTAATGGCAGTGAGTTTGAAATGCTGGAGAAAATATGAATCAGCAAAGCATGATGCTGCTGTCGCTCCATTACAGACTGAGTAAATGTCATAACTAACTGCAGAGCAGAAACCTAATTTCAGAAAACTGTAAATGATGGTTATTTCACAACAAAGAGACTTAGGAAAAGGAAAAAGGAAAAAAAGTGGAGAAGGAGAAAGGAGAAAGAGAAAGGAAGGAGAAGGAGAAGGAGAAGGAGAAGGAGAAGGAGAAGGAGAAGGAGAAGGAGAAGGAGAAGGAGAAGGAGAAGGAGAAGGAGAAGGAGAAGGAGAAGGAGAAGGAGAAGGAGAAGGAGAAGGAGAAGGAGAAGGAGAAGGAGAAGGAGAAAAGAACAGCTGATATTCTTGGTTTGATCCCAAATACTGTAGAAATAAAGCTAAGCAGGCCTGTCCCCACACCTTGCATGGAAGAAAGGTTCCATCATAAACCCACAGGTCTGGAGAACATTTTAAGTTCCCAAAGCTCAGAAAATGTGGAAAGTCAGATATTTAGCTTCTGCTGAAGCTCAGAATGCTGAAACTCAGCACTCTTCTGGAGAAATTGGCTGCTTGGACTGACATACTGCTTGCTATGTAAAATCCTGGCTGGATGGCCATGGCTGGAGTGTGGGGGTGAATGGAGCGACATCCAGCTGGTATCCAGTAACAAGTGAGGCCCCCCAGGGCTCAGGATTGGCATCAGTCCTGTTTAACATCTTTATCAATGGTCTGGATGATGTGATTGAGTTGCTTTCAGCCAGTTTTCAGATGACACCAAGCTTGGCAGGAGTGTCCAACTGATGGAGGGCAGAAGGGCTCTACACAGGGAGAGCTTGACCAGCTGGATTGATGGACCAAGGCAAAGGGTATGAGATTCAAAGAGACCAGCTTGTAGGTCCTGAGTTTGGGTCACAACAAGCCCAGGCAGTGCTACAGGCTGGGGGCAGAGTGGCTGGAAAGCTGCCCAGCAGAAAAGGCCCTGGGGGTCCTGGTTGACAGCATCTGAACATGAGCCAGTGTGTGCCAGCTGGCCAAGAATGCCAGTGAGCATCCTGGGCTGTATCAATATCCTAGCAATAGTGTGGCCAGCAGGACCATTGTCCCCCTGTGCTGAGCACTGGTGAGGCCACATCTGGAAACCTGTGCTTGGTCCTGAGCCCCT
This sequence comes from Spizella passerina, assembly GCA_013401375.1. NCBI lineage: Eukaryota > Metazoa > Chordata > Aves > Passeriformes > Passerellidae > Spizella > Spizella passerina. Next base: position 22,735 of record WBNQ01086649.1, read on the forward strand.
CGTGACAAGAAAGACATTGAGGGGCTGGAGCATATCCAGGTGAGGGCAATGGAGCTGGTGAAGAATCTGGAGCACAAGTCGGACACAGAGCAGCTGAGGGGGCTGGGGGTGCTTAGCCTGCAGAAAAGGAGGCTCAGGGGTGACCTTATTGCTTTCCATAACTCCCTGAAAGGCATTTTAGCAAGGAGAGGGTAATAAGTGAATGTAATAAGTGAACAAGACAAGAGGAAATGGCCTTAAGCTGCTCCAAAGGAGATTTAGATTGGATACTAGGAAAAAGTTTCTTCCCTGAAAGGGTTATCAAACATTTGAACAGGCTGTCCAGGGAGGTGGCTGTGTCACCACCCCTGGAGGTATTTAAATGACATGTAGATGTGGCACTTAGGGACATGGTTTGGTCATGGACTTGGTAGTGTGGGTTAACTGAGAAATTTTCCAACCTAAATGATTCAATGATTCTATGATTCATCAGCACTTTCATACACAGAAACTGAAGCAGAGTGATCTCGTTACTTATGGTCAAACTGGAAAGACTGATCTACTTACGGCCAAACAAGAAATCCAAACCAAAAGCAAAATATTGCCACCTGCATTTTAGAATCTCACCAGAAGAATTAAAAAGACAACAGAAAACAATTTATACTTTGCATTATGATCGATACCTTTCAAAAGACAAAATATTTTAATTTTTATTTTTAAGACAGTATTGACTGTATCATCATATTCCTTGATAGTACAGGATATATTGTATCACAATCCCCAATATCATCTTTACAGCTCCTACTTTTACTGCTTGTGAATTCTAGCAACTCTTATTCTGACTCCATGCTATTAAAAGATTGAATTAATCATTCCATCTTGCTCACAGCACAGATGGACAGATACAGTTGGGCAACCAATACATTGGGAAAGTCGATTCTTTAAGTATTCCCTTACTATATTTTATTATAGTACGGGAATATGAGGGGTGTGTGGGGGTGTGTGTGTGTGTGTGTGTGAAGGAAAAAAAATTTTGGAAGATCATTAAGAGTAGTTTAAACTGCATCTCCTTTCTTCCCAGAGACAGAGAATGTGATTTCCATATCCCAATCAAGCTTAAGAGCATCCAGCTGAAGGTCACATTCTGATCTGCCTCTTCCAGCTGACAAAAATGCTCTGCTGCCACTCAAACAGTCTCCTCTGCTTCCCACGGCTTCAGGGTGACAGTATTTCCATCAAATAAGAAAGCACAAGTCACGAGTTGGTATACAGAATTTAAAAGGTAATTGAAAGTTTCTGGAGTAGTTCACTTCAGAACACTGCAATCACTTGTGAACTGAAGTGCTTGTTATCATATACAAAGCTCCAGTAATTAGAATCAGGAAGAGAGGTACAAGGTGATTAGAGAATATTGGGAAAAATCTAGTTAACAGGAAACATAGCATATAAACCAATCAGTACTAAAAATTTCCCTGAGATACCTGCAATTTATTAAAATACAAAATGCAAAAAAATCACATTTCCATATTATTAAAAATTTTTGAGGCAAATCAGAAGCCATTACAGCATTGACATTAATGCGAGATTAACCTCAGATGCTACTGACTTAATAAAACCATGGAAAACAATCTCAACATCCCTTCCTCTCCCTCTCTGCCCTGCTTCCACATCCTTCAAAGCCACCCCTGGCCAGCACATTTATGTCTTTGTCTGGCTGGCACCTGGTGAAGGGCCGGGGCAGGGGCAGAAGCTGTCTGAGGATGGTCACTCCTAGAGGTGCCTCTCGGTGAACAGCCCAAAGCCGTGGCCCCAAGGAGAGCAGGGCTCACTGTGGAAGCAGAGCAGGCCAGTGAGGGGGACACTCACAGCTGCACAGCCCCAGAGGTGCTGCCTTTGCAGGGCAGTGCCCCACATTGATGCCCCAGCTGCACCAGGCTGTCCAACCCCTGCTGCCACCCTCCCAGGGCCATCACCCAACCTCCAGCAGGAAAAATCCCTGATGGAACAGAACTTTGAGGGGTCTTTTATTTTTTTAAAGATAGTTTTTTTATATTTTTTAAAAGATATTTTTATATTTTTATATATATTTTTAAAATCTCTTTTTAAAGATAGTTTTGCTGAAGCCCCTGAGCCTCTGGATAGAGCTCAATTTCATACTCAAAACTACTTAAAAATCAGTTTTAACTTTGAATGAGAAAGTACAAAGAGCCTGCACATATTTTGTCGTCAAGACAGCTACAACATTTGTGTTCCAAATATGGAATTTCATTCATTTGTCTCTTCTTTGATAACACAAGCAGGTCGGGGTTTCAAATGGAGTATGAATGTGCAAGTACAGAAAGGTCCAGACTATACTACATAAAAAATTTCCTAACTGTGTCTCAACAGTCCTTTACTAGGAAAAATCTGATTTATTTTCAAAATCCTCTTTCTCAACACATGCTGGAGTGATCTTACACTCATGGACATTCTTTCAATTTTTATCTTTCTTGTTCCTCATAAAATATGCACTGAAGTTTTCACAGGAAAACAACTACTTTGCAATAAAGACAGCTAATTGTTTTGAATTATTTTTAATTAGATGTTTTTATTCTTCAGTGAAAAACTTAATTTTGAATGAAATTGTATAGCCCATCAATCTAGAGCAGATTCACTAGACTTAGGGAATTAGTTAACTTAGAGGAACAGCTACTGTGCATGCTCTATAATTGCTCTTCATCAAAATTGTCAAAGATTTTTAATATGCAGTTACCACACAGATTAAAAGCTGTTAAAGTATGTCTCCATTTAAGAGGCCATCATTCCACAGTGTCATTATCTGCTATTAATATTTCAATTAGAGAGCATCACATGCTCCTTTGAAGAAATGTGCAACTACTCACAAAACAAGTCCCATTATTGATAATGCTCCAGGAGTATGACACAAGTATCCTATTTTGGTTCCTACATTTAATTACCTTCTATAAATAACTTGCCAAAATTTTAAGGGATTAGCTCCTTTCATATAGAAATATGCATTTGTGTTGATGAACACCTTCCAACCATTTTGCTCCTAAAAAGGGAGATGACAGCTACAGGAATTATACTGGCCCCTCTGCAGAGCCCCTTTGCAACCTCCCTCTTCAACCAGGTGGTCAAACAGGCTGATCCATCACAGTGCACCCTGTCTGTCCTTCTCAGGACATCAGCCAGAACTGCCAGCGCTTTTCAGGCATCACTGGTAACATAAACAGGCTTCATGCCTGCTTATTTTTCCACCTGACCAGAGGATTTAGCTCAAATGTTATGGCTCTGCAACAGCCAATTTGGTGTGCAATATTTTTCTAGGCATGATTCCTTTCTCTTTCCTGAGAATAAAAAAAAAAATAAAAATAAAACAAACCAAAACACTTTCTTTACTATAACACTTCTTATAGTCCTATTTTCATAAAGCCAAGCTGATCATCAGTTTCCAGTAAAGCTGATATCTGGAGCTACCTCTCAAAGGTGAAGGCATTGGAACAGGATGCCAAGAGAATTGTTCAAAAAACAGGGGGATGTGGCACTTAGAGACATAGTTTGCTGGTGAACATGGTGATGCTGGGTTTATGTTTGGACTTGATGACCGTGTAGGTTTCTTCCAACCTAAATGACCCTATGATTTTAAGCCAATAGACAGCACTTGCATTCCACCTCACACTCAACAGCAAAAAGTTATAGCTGTGTTTAATTTCTGTTGGGTGCTAAGTAATTCAAAAAATTAGAATGAAGCATTCTTTTTAAGAAGCATAAAGGAATTTGGCAATGTAAACATATCAAGGGGAGAAAAAAAAAGAACTTGAGGAATAAAAGCCCAAGAGCTTGCACTGGCTTGTTTGGCAGCTCTCTGCTGTTTCCAATACTTTTCTCTCCAGGCCTTTTCCATAAATTTACAAAGCATTTGAAACATATGTGTTACACTGTGCACTGACTTCTAGGTGATTTAAAGGATATGACCCTAAAATGCAATTTCTATTCCAGACTTCAGCCTTACATCTCCATCAGCCCCCTGTAACACACGGTGTAAACAGCAGCCCACTCACTCTCGGTTCTCTGGCGGGGCTTTGCCACCAGTTAGCACCCCTCCCAGAAAAAATCCTCCTGATACAGAAGGTAAAAGGTGAACAGTTCCTTGCAAGAAGAGAAAAGTGAACCTCTGCCAACTCTGCAAGCTGTACCAGCAGCTTCTGTAGCCCTTACATCAGCATTTCTTTTGTTATTGCACTTGAAGGTTTGCAACTATGCACACAGAAAATCCAGCAGTGCTGAGGGTCACACACCTTCATTTTGGCCACAGTACCACCTCCCTCCCAAGGCATGCTAAGACATCTGGCCAACGTGTCTGTGACCAGTGCTGCTGTCCCAGCAAAGCTCAAACTCTGCTTCAGGTTCCCAGCATTCCCTGGTTTTGCTTGGGAAAACAGAAAACATTATCTCACTGAATAATCTGTTCTGCAAGTGCTGTCCTGCCAATCTTTGTGGTAACTTTACAGGGCAGTGCTTTGCCCAGCATGGAGTACCCCAGCACAGCCAGCCCCACACAGGTTTATCCTGGAGGAGAGAAGTGTTCAAGTTGAAAACCAGTAGTTGCAGTCAAAAGTGAGGCACAGGGGAGCACTGTCAGAACAAAGAGGGGCATCCAGAGCTACTCACCAGGACGGTATCACCTACACTCCTGCGACAGCAGTGACATTTCTCTAGGGAGCACAGGCACAGTGGCAGCCCTTTATTTACTCAGCCCTTTTTGTAGTTAAAAATGTCAGAGACTGGGCAGGAAGAAGAGGTCTCAGCATCTCCCCCTCCAAGCTGCCATGTGCCAAGCCAGAGGAGCACACTGTGAAGCCACTTTGACACAGACCCTGATGCTTTTGCAAGGAAGACATCACACCTGCAGAGAGACTGCTGGCAGAACAGCCAGACACATGCTGCCCAGAGAGCCACCCAGCCTCGGTCACTGTCCCCACAGCCCTCCGCAAAACCACGTGCTAGCCATCAGCCAGAGCAAACTTGCAAAGATTGCTTTGTTCTTTACAGCCAAGGGTGGCAGCTTGGAAGAATCTCGACTGAAAAAAAGGGACTTCATTGCTAAATTGAAATAATTTTCTGTATATATACAGAAAATACATATGTATATGATTTTTCTTCTCTGGGGAAGAAAACAAATACTTTGATAATTGGATTAGAAGACTGGGAAAAAATCATGGTTTTCACTTGTGCCTCACTAGAATACTTTATGACGAGTATTAATGAGTAAATATTGAGAAAAAATAAATCACTCTGAAAATTAATGTAGAAGAGATGGATAGAAGGCAAAAATCCCATTAAAGGTCACTCTATTAGAGCATAAACTAGTAAGTCCATATGCCACTGCATAGTACAACCTTAACTGAGTCATGCTTAAGCTGAAGTCCAGGTCTCAACACTGCCCACCTATTTTGTTGTTTTACATCCTTTCTTGTATCTTCAGATATCCCTTTCTTCCTTGGAGTGCTGGAGGACTACCCATAATGTCTTCAATAGATTGACTCCCAAAAGAAACCCATGAGGACCACAGGAAGAGTACATGCCTACAACCAAGTGCAAAGAACTCTGCTAGCACCTACTAAGCACTACTAATGGCAGCATTTGCAGCTCTTGACACTTGCTTCTGACTCAAATTAGTTGCTCTTCAAATATCTGTATCATACAATTAGGAAGTACAGCATCATCAAGAGAACATGGATTTTACATTTCTTGACCTTTTTCCTACTAATTTTCAGCAGACTATTTAATGTTAAAATTATACACTGTGAAATGTGGTGATTCCAGCTAAGAATGCACAAGTAAGACTGGCAATATAGGTAGTGGTATTAATTAGCATGAAAACACTCCAGCCGGCAGACCAGCTGATATCTGCATTCACCTGGGTGACTTTGTTCATTAGCACGATGTTCTTTTGGGCAAAGACGTCAAAGAAAAGTCCTTTTACCTCAGCTATAAGAAGCGCTTCATAGCACAAATGTCCCATTTCTAGTTACCAGTTAGTTATCTAGTTAGTTATAGTTAGTTTCCAGAAAGACAACAGTTACTGCTCTGCAGGCACTCTGTTCACTGGGATCCATTCAGTAAAAAAATTACAAGCTTCATCACTGAGTCAGTCCTGGTCTGCAGAAAGGATAGTGCCAGTAAGGTTTTGTTTACAAAGTCCTTTCATTCTGTGTAATTCTTGGACTGTTGCAGATTTCATAAGCCATTTGCAGTGGTACCACTGAACTTTTTTTAAAGAATGAGGTCTGACTCCTACTCCTCTGTAACTTCCTTAGTTGGGACTGGTTGACATGCTTGAGAACTATCTGTTTCTCTTTTAAAAATAACCTTTCTAGAACACTACACCTTGTGGGTTGGCTTGGTAAAGAACACAGCTTTGGGGCCATAACCAGCAGTTTTGGTACAAATGGCTAACATGGAGCATCACCTGCCTTCTGCTGCAGTATATTGCACCTGGGCAGCCAGAGCTGGCAATCCAACGCTTGCTCACAGCATAGCAGATTAAAAGCTTAATCCCAAATTCATTGAACACAAATAAAGTTCATTAACTTCAGCCCCTGGTTTGTACACAAGAGAAGCACCAGCATGAGATTCGAGGTCAGGAGGTGGCAGAGCTTTGCTTTGATTTGGTGTGACTTTGTTTTCTCATGCAAGTGAAGTTCATGTCAGATGGTAACTCGGTGCAGAATTTACCAGGTGTTTAGTTACATCAACCATGTTACCAGTGTTACCAGTGTGTCAACAAGAAGAAAAAGAAAGGTTTTAACTGTTCCCTCAAACTCCTCCTTCAGAAACAAGTTCTGTGCATTTTTTTGGTCCAACTTTCCTTTTTTTTTCTTTACCTCTTCAGGATAATTTAAAATATTGAGCAATGTTAGCAAAGATGGTTAGGCATTCCCTCAGGCAGCAAAATTTCCATGACCCAGAAAGCATACTCTGGCAGAAAACAGGCACACAACAAAAAGCAGAAGTGTATCAGAGCCAAGCACTCTAACTCAGCTTTACACAACTCAGAGGAAGTTTTGGGTAGGATGAGGGATGTCATTTTCATGCCCAGTTAATGTTCTGTGAAGTATCAAAGAAGAGCACAAATATGATGAAATGAAAACAAATACAATTATTTTATTACAAAATGATGTCACTTTCTTTTTTCTTAAAAGCAATCCTGATGTGAAGCAAAACTTCCCTGCTTTTTTGGTTATCTGCTTTGGAAACCACAGCTCTCCAATATATTCTTTCCTTGCTGGCAAAATGCCCATTTGAATCTTGCTTTATTCCAACACATCTGCAGCTTTAATGCAGTAATTCAGACAGTATGACAAAGCCACAAACCAAAAATCACTGTCTGTAATGACATCTGTAAGTTAGAGACTTTGAGGATAGAAAGCTTGAAAGTGGCAGGCGAGAGTTTCTGCAAATACCAAGAGAGGACTGATGTGTGGGTGGCTATATAATATTCTTTACTCTTAACTGCACAAATCTTGATCCTTGCCCAGTCTGTAAGGCAAGGCACATGTAATCTTAGTGACATGGGTATCGAAGTATTTCCTAAGAATGCATTTGTTCAATGCATTAAAATTTTACCACGACTGAGTTGTATCAAGAATCACACATCAGTGCCCATGGAACTTCAACACTACTCCAGCACTGTGCAAGGGAGCTCCAAGTAAAGCATTCCTGGTGGGACAGTAACTACATGGTCTACAAAAACTGACTTATTACTTAGCTACTACAAAAATAGCTCTAAAAATAACATCATGGGGTCCACTACTTTCATCTGCCTTCCAGCCATGCAAAATGCTAGGAGGCTGCTTCAGCACTCACATCTAAACCAAACAAGACAAGGCTGTTGCACAAGGTTGTGCAAATTGTGCTACACAGGCAGACTCACGGTGGAGTCCACCCAAGCTCCTGCATGACTCAAGACCGTAATCCACCCAACTGCTTTTACTGCTGGTAAAGCTCTTACATTCCTCAGCTGAGCTTCTACAAGCTCCAGTGCCTTCAGCTGAAGCATGGCTGAGTGGAATTTGGTTAAACAACTCTTTTTATGATGTAAAGGAACAATAACATTTTCTAGCTCATTTTCTTGAGTTGCAGCATCTCATCATTAGCACCGGAGATGCTAAAGCTAACAGAGTTTGCTCTATCACCTAAACAAGATCTTAGGCCAAATAGCTCCCAAAACTGCAGAGATTAAAAGACTGCAGAAGCTTGAATTTGCACAACCAGACATTGCTTGGCAGAGTGCTGATTTGAAGACAAAGAACATATATCCTTTGCAAAGATACCATCTGCCCATCGTTAGACTCAAATGCACAGATGGAATCCATCACTTGGCTCTGAAATCCATCACTGCTTCAGCTGCATGAGCACAAAGCAAACACCCAACCTTCCACCTATAATAGTGTACCCCCATTTGCCTCCTTTCCTTTGTTCTACACTAACAAAGGAGCCCAAGTTCCTGTTTACTGAGGAAGGAAGATCCACGCAATAGAAATGCTCATTCACATCTGCTGGAAGGGTTGATTTTAGGCTTGTAACGACTAAATCATTGAAACTGAAACATCTCACAAGCAGAATAATGACTAAGTAAAATAGTGTCTTTCACTTATACCCTCACTGAAACACCATGGGTCTGGTTCTGTATTGCTATGATGCGGGTAAAGGCACAAAATGAGGTGCTTATATTTAAGCCTCTTACTCAGAATTTTACCTAAAAATGTAAATATTTGCACTTCACATTCTTCCATATTTGGGCAAAATGCAATTACGATTGCCTCTTTCAACAACACAATAATTAAGCCTTCCAACTAATTAATTGTAGGGGAGAATATTTCTCTTACTTCTGAAGCTCATGTACATTTGGGACCTGAAGTGTTCCAACAGATTTTTTAGACAGAACAATTCTATGGATACTAACCTTTGAAGCACAATGGAAGACAAAATGGACACATGTAAAATAAAAAGTTATGGTTTGTATTTCATACACAGTCCACACAGTCCACCTCAAAATATCATTATTTGAAAGATATTAAGAGAGACACACTTGTGATGCTGGCATTTTTAGAGGATCTGAAGGCAGAGCATACAAAATGGATTGCTTTTGGAGATAAGGTCCCTAAATCCGTCTTTAGGCACCTAAGTCAAGGAGTTAGTGTGTAGACTCTGCAGACTCCTTTTAAGGCCACATTTTGTATCATTTTTTGTAGTCCTGGTGTTTGCAAACTTATCACCCTGCAGTGTCACCTTCTGCACAATCTTCTTCTAGGGGTGGCCAGTCAGCTCAGAGTAGAAGCAGAATCACGGCAAAAGCTGTGGCCCATCCCCTTCCTTCAGGCATGTGCAGACCAGAAAGCAGCCCCAGCAACACAAAAACACAGGGAAAACACTCTGGAGGAATCTGTTTTTCCTTCTGTGGAGCACAGCAACTTTCCTAAACAACCTAGAGAAAAGGCAGAAGTGCAGCCAACAGATCAACTTTGCGACTGAGCTGCTCCTCTCACTGCAGGGAAGAGCCGTCTCTGGGATAAAATAAGAATGTTATCTTCCATCAGCTCTAGCGTGCATTGCCAAAAAAGGCACAAAAAGCATATTGCAACGGTCTTAACAACTGGCAAATAGTTTCATGTATTATCTCTGAATTTATCTCTCTAAAAGGAACTGTGAAATCTTTGTGAACACTCATGAAGGGGAGGTGGGGTGGTGTGGGCAGAGCATGCGCAAGGATGTTTGTATACAAGACTACAGCAGAACTTGTTCATGTGAGCACTTTAAGCCCACTTGGGCATTGAGTCATACCTTCAGATACAACACACACAAGGTAGTGCTTTTCTCACTTCATTTCTCTGAGCAGGTGCACAGGAATCTCTGACCAGCAATGCCAGTCTCGTGTTCTCAAGACCACGGGGTAAATGCTGTATTATCCTCAATCCAGTGCTCATTCAAACCAGGCAGCAAATCATTAACAGTGCAGGTGAACTTCTGCCTGCATTCAACAAGGCTTAAAAACATGCAGGTCACACTCTCCTATTCTTACGCTTGGAATACAAGAGGCACACAGCAAACAACCCAGCAAAGAGCAGCACCAACATACTTGCTGCCTGCACAGGAACTAAAGTGGGGCTTAGAATGAGGGCCAAAAGGGACACATGCTCCACTCATCCACAAGACTGGCTATCTCACCACAGCGCTCACTCCTTTGGGACCAGACAGATTTATGATCAGTAGCAAGTTCTTGGACTGCATGTGAATGTGTAAATCAGTGTGTCAAAATACCATCCAGAAACAGTCCCTTCAGCCCACACTCCCACAGGCTGGAGGCCAGGTCACAGTAAAAGCTTGAATCTCCCTTCTTCTCCAGTATCTCAATAATGGGAACTTCTCCCTGGCCATTTGGGAGTGCAGGAGCTTTTTGAAGTCAACCAGAGCTCATTGCCAGCAGCATGTGAACACCAAGAAGTGTGTAAAACAATTGTTTTACAGCATTCTTAAGTGTCAGACTACAGGAAGGTTAGCCATTTAGCATTTTTAAATGCTTTCAGGGTTTTTGGACAGGAATTGGAGACTCCTGAAAAAATTTCAGTGTTTTCTCTAGATGGACCCACTTCCTATCTGTTCCCATAAGTAAAGCAACAGCATTTTCCCTACTTGTTATTAAATTCCTTCTGTTCATATAAGTTCTGCTGTGTGCTCAAGAAACTTTTATTTGGTGCCAAACCACTGAGTGCATCCTAGAGCACAAACTCACACCAAACTGCACTAACACCCCTAACACACAACTGTGCATGGCTTGCAAAAGCACTTCACTTTTCTCTCACACACAAACACATCAGAAGGTTGTTTTTGTGAAGATGGAAGGTTTCCCTTGAAGCACTGCATTCACAATTTGGGACAGGATGTTTCTGGCATGAGCCCTCCTGATGCTGACTTGACATCTTCCTTGTTATGACTGCAAATTCCTATCACTGTAAACCTAACTAATGACTCATGAGAAAAAAAGCAAACAAAAAAGCAAAAAGAAAGAAAAGGAGAATGAAACCCTTTCAATTGCAGTGTCTGTAGACACAGTGATACACAAAATGTCTCAAATTTAAAAGCAAAGCAGTATCCACTGGAGAAATAAAAAAATGAGTGAGTTTTTCATTCCTAACTGCAAGTATTTGGGGACAATGAACAGACAGAATATTGTATGTAATCAGAGAAACTGCCTTTTTAAAAATAACCTTCTTCTGCATTGTTTGGGGAAGCACTGTTGAACATGACATCATGCACATGCAGCTATGGACAATTACAGCCATATTTTCAGTGAACTAAGCAAAACAAAGGGATTAATTCTCTACAGATATCACAAACTTTTACAGAAGCATTTTAATTATCTACTTCCTAAGAGTGTTAAAAAAA
>WBNQ01086652.1:0-22982 GCA_013401375.1 Spizella passerina
TCAGCATGTAAATGAATGGAACCCATTCCTTATGCTTTCACCTAAATTTATCTTAGTTACTCTTCTAACAAAAAAGTACCTTGAGAAAAAATTTAGTACACACAGGTATTTCATATAAAGAAAACTTTTCAACTGTGTTCAACACAGGGCACCGATAATTAGGAATTAGCCAGTATTGTAAGTGAAACAGAAGCTGTTTCAACATAAAGTATATTTATAGCACAACTCACATTGAATTACATTAAGAAAAACAAGAGGTGTGTTTATCCTTTTTCAGCTGATGACAAATGGAGAAAAGAAGTTACATGGCCAAAGTAAAGAAAGATTAAAAAAAAAAACAAGCTAGCAAACTCACATTTAAGTTGTCTCCTGTGGTACAGAAGCTGCAATGGAAACAATTCCATCTATAGCTATATAAAAAGTTACAGTTAAAATCAAGACTTCCAATTAAAAATTTTGAAAAACAAACAAAATCATTAATATTTTACTAAAGGGATGCCAGAAATCAAAGAAGAAAGAGGAAGAGCATTATCATAAATATGCGAAACAAGGATGATACATTCTGCATTTATGTGCAAATATAATCTTGATCTGTTTTTTATTATAGATATAGTGTATTTTTGACTGAATAATCCAATATTCAGAAAATCCTGCCAAATGAGCAGAAGACAAGAATAATTCCTCTAGATTCAATCTAAAATACTACCACGATCTGAGCCACAACCACAAAATTCTCTACCACACATCTTGACAGTTGACAAGACATTGTACTTGACTGTCAAGTGAAAAAATCTTTTTTCTTTCTTCTCCATCACTGGTCAACATTTTTACACAATAACTGAGATTGGAAGGGACCTCTTGAGACTATTTAAATCTAATCTTCTGTTCAAGCAGGTGTCACAACAAGGGACCTGGAAGCATAAAATCCTTTCCATTCCAGAACATGCTATGATTCTGTGACCTACAGCAAGCTGTTGAATATAATGCCCAGTTAGTTTTGACTATCTCTACATGTAACCTACACCAGTTTTTAACCATCACAACAGTAAAAGAGTTGTCTTCCATGTTCAGATGGAGTTTCCTATTTTCTCAGTTCTGCTCACAGCCTCTTGTTCCTGGCAGTGAGCACTACTGAGAAAGGTTCAGCTCACTATTCTCTGCTCCTTCCCATCAGCTATTAATGGAGATGTAGGAGATTTCCACTGAGCATCTTCTTCTCCAGGCTGAACAGCCACAGCTTCCATACCTCTCCAGGTGTTTGAAGGATCACATCCCTTGACCTGCTGGCAAGTCTCTGCCTAATCCAGCCCAGGACACCAGTAGTCTTCTCTGCCACAAGAGCACTTTGCTGTCTCATGGACAGCTTGCTGTCCATCAGGATCCCCAGGTTTTTCTTTGCAGAGCTGCTTTCCACCATGTTGTTCCCTCTTGTGCAATAGGGCAATTTCCCTGCGCAGGCAGGACTTTGTTTTCCACATTGCTGAACTTCAAGAGATTCCTTTCAATGCAATCATCAGCCTGTCTAGGTCATTCCAAATGGCAATATTTAGTGTATCAGCCATTCCTTCCACTTTGGCATCACCTGTGCTGAGAGTGCACTCAGATCCACTGTGCAGAGCATGCATGCACTTCAGTGGTACTGGCCCCTCATTTTCTACCCCTCAGGCTCACCTCTGGTCCTTGGCTGGCTCAGCTTTCACCACTGATCACAACCCTCTGTGCCCCCTTATTCAGTCACTCACTGTCCCATCTAACATGTAGTCTGCCAGCTTATTTAGTTACTTATATTGTCCTGCAGATGCAAATTTAAACGACTACTCACCTACAAGTAAAAACAGGGGTTACACTTTATCCCACCAACAGAAGATCCTACCCAGAGGAGAGAAGTTCTTCTCAATTTAGAAAAAAATAGAAAAAGGCAAACATGGTATTTCAAAAACTAAAATATAGGTAACTGGTGTTAACTGCAGTTATAAAAATGGAAACGACTCAAACTATGGCCTTAGTGTGGCTCACAGCTTCATCTTCAGAGCATTAGATACACATGAACTGTGAACAGCTGCAAAAAGCCGTGAGGAACCTTCATATGAATTAAACTACACGAAAGTGAAGTGTATTCTATTCATATTCGCTAAAGTCTTGCATGTATGATATTTTTCTCACGTAAAAAGTCCATCATCATGCCTTTATAAAGGCCTTGCATTGAAATGGCAGCGATGACAGCCTGACCCTTCATATAAACCCAAACACAGATAGTGAGAAACCATCACTGGGAGCGCTAAGGCTTTACATATGGAGTTGTAAGAGGAGTCACAACTGACAAATGTATATGTTATAGTTCTGAATGAGTTTTCTAGTCTTGCTTATGAATATCATAATTCTAAGTCATGACTGTGTAATGATCTCATTGCTGAGACATTTAGGAAGCTTGCTTTTACGATTTGTTTAACAGTGCATCTCCATAACTCCCTAGAGAAAACATTCAAGTTAGTAGAGGGTAGACATAATAGGTATTTAGCCCAGCATAAATATACCCACAGAAACTAACAATCTGTCCTTGAAAGACTGTAGCTAGTTTAAGGCATTATTTCCTTACCCTCAAGAAGAGTTTAATGTTTATTTATTTTTATTTTCCCACACAGAATAGAATATTTCAGTTGGAAGGGACCTACAACAATCATCTAGTTCAACTGCCTGACCACTTCAGGGCTCACCAAAAATCAAAGCACAGTATTAAGTGTATTGTCCAAAATGCCTCTTGAACACTGACAGCTTGGGGCATCAAACACATCTCTAGGAGCCTGTTCCAGGCTTTCACTGCTCTTTTAGCAGAAATGCTTCCCAGTGTCAAGGCTGATCTAATCTGGCTATCAAAAATCAAACCTCTATAGAATATATATACAAATAAGAAAAAAACCCCAAACAGTTACAGAGAATCACATAATCACAGAATAATTGTGGCTGTAAGAGAGCTGAGGAAGACTCCTGTGCTAGCTCCTGCTCAAAAGTAGGGTCAGCTGTGAAATCATGGCAGGCTGCTCAGAGCTTTTATCAATTTCATGTCAAAAACTTTCCTGCTGCCTAATATCCCAGGGCAATCTCCTTCAGCATGTGACCATCCTAAAGAGCATTTGAAATGAAAGAGGAGATCAAGAATAATTTGTGTTTTCTATTTAAGTAAAACTAGGAAAGGAAAACAAGGTTTATACGAAGGAGAATGTTAAAGAGTGAAAGAGCAACAACATGCTATAGAAACAGCACAGAACACAGGCAGTATTAACACAGGAGTACTGCACAAGCTTTAGGCAGTTTGAGACTGATAGCATGTACATTTATCCTGATGAAAATATGGTCCTTCCAGATTGGGAGTCTCTAACAGTGGGCTCCTCTCTATATCCACAAAACTCCTAAAAAATTTGTCCATGTTAACCTATGCACACTGAGAAATAACAACGGATGTTAGGGGTGCTGGTTGACAGCTAGCTGAACACGAGCCAAAGTGTGCCCAGAAGAGTGGCCAAGAAGGCCGGTGGCACCCTGGCCTGTGGCACCTTGGCCTGTGTCTAGAACAGCGAGGCCGGCAGGACGAGGGCAGGGATCGAGCCCCGGGACCGGGCACTGGGGAGGCCTCACCTCAAGTCTGTGCTCAGTTCTGGGCCCCTCACCTTAAAAGCAACACTGAGGGGCTGGGGCCTGTCCAGAGAAGGGCAACGAGGCTCCTGAAAGGACTGGAGAACATCTCATCTCATGAGGGACAGCTGAGGGAGCTGGGGCTGTTCAGTCCCAAGAAGGGCAGGCTCAGGGGGGACCTCATTGTTTTTTGCAGCTCCCTGTAAGGGGCTGAGGTGAGTCGAGACCTGAATCTGCTACAGTGCCTGCAGTGAGAGGACAAGAGGAAATGGCCTCAGGCTGAGACAAGGGAGAGTCAGATTAGATACTAGAAAAAGCTTTTTTGCTGTTAGAATGGTCATGCTTTGGGATAGGATGCACCAGGGAGGTGGTGGAGTCACCATCCCTGCAGGTGTTCAAGAAGCATCTGGATCTGGCATTGGGTGATGTGTTTTAGGGATTTGGGGCAGTGCTGGGTTGACAGTTGGACTTGATGATCTCAAATCTCTCTTCTAACCTTGGTGAATCTATGATTCTATCTACAGGTCACACATCTAATCCTTGGTAATCCTCACTGATACCCATCTGGATCCAAAGAGAGTGTTGCAGAAAAATTAAACAACTGCCTTGGCCCAAAAAAAGTCTTCAGAAGTGACAGTAAGGTAAAAAATTCTGAGCAAATACACAAAAGCAAACAAAACAAAATCAACCAACCAAATGAAAAACTCCCTAAACTCACACACAAACAAAAGCAACTCCACAGCTCCTTTTCAAATCCCAACTCTGAGACATTAAGAGCTACACAGCTTCAGATTTCACTTACATGTGGAAACAGTTTACACACCCTGCATAGCAATCTACTCTCACAGCAATGCAATGTCAACTGTATATGAAACTAGCACTGGATCCTGCTGTAAGGTGTTAAATTAGCTCTCAAATCCATTGTCAAAAACTAAAAAACTACAACTAAGCTAGGATTTAAAGCCATCTCCTTCATTTCTTTTTAAGCTACACTACCTTGGAGAACTAAATTACTTATTCTAAGCCAGCATTTTCTTATACATAAAAAACCATAAAATGTGTGCTTTAAATAACATTAACAATTCTTCCAGACATGGTCCGCTCTTGCCCTTACAGGGGACTTCATCCATGCAGAAATGAATATGGCCTTGCATGGTCTTTGACTTCTCTTTAAATAATTATGATTCTGCAATTTGAAAAGAAAGACTCAACACTATTTTTTGAAAGGAGAAAAGGGTGATTATTTTTTTACCAACAACTATTAAATTAGGCTCTTTTTTTTTATGATTTCCTTACAAAGTCTAATCCATACTTACCAAAAGCCGCATTGGCCTCTTCCACGTTGTTAATCCTAAGATTCCACATAAGATTGCCTACAACATAAAAAAACATGGCATCAGCAAGAAGCAAAGAACTGTTTACAAAATGCTATTTACACTGTTTTTATTACTGTACTTTGGAACACTATAGCAATGCTGGGAAGATATGAAGATGCACTTTAAAGCAGAGAATACCCATGTTGATGAAGTTCTTTGCCCCTGAGAGTATTCTGTGAAATAACAACCAAATTAAATATGCTAGTTTCTTACTTTTGCCTCCCAGAAAACATGCATGGGGACAAGCAGTATATCAGCAATTCCAACCTCTACATTTGCCTTAAATAACTGCTTTCAGCCAACTAAGTACTTGTTCTCTGCAACACGGCTAGGCAAATCCAAAAATTGTCTTTTTCCTCCCCTACCTCCATCACCATCTCAGCACTTCATTAACTGCCTACTTCCTTCCTCCCTTTTGCTGACTTCTGACCATTCTGGTGAGCTAAAACCCACAGCATGAACGGTACCAAAATCAATAATGAGCACCAGCACTATCTCTCTCAAAAGTTTTGCTATTTCATCAGATGAATGCCAGTATCAGCGCGAGGAAAGAAGTTAAAATAAAAGCACATTCTTCTGCAACAGCAGTTTTTAGACCAAACTTGCTAAATCACAGAACTGAACCTTATGATTCCTTCTTTACCTTATAGGACCAAACAATTAAGAAATTATAACGAATTGCTGTAGAACTGAAACACACAGCATACCTGAATACTCTCTCACAGAAGAATAGGAACACTATAAAGAAAGGCAAGTAAGTTTCTCAGTATGTCGCATAAGTCAGCAGCTATACTTTTAACTTGATGGACATTGTGACTAAGCCAGCCAAGCTCCTAACCCAAAAAGAAACAGGAAGACTGGAACAACCAGGAAGTCATCCACTAGTATTTTTAATAAATCCCTTCTGTAACTTCATTCACTTGACATGATCAATCTAATCTAGCGTAACACGCATATATGACTTGGCCAAAACACCTACTGATATCATCACTGGTGTTGCAAAACCACATACATAACTGCAGTTTCATAACAAAGTATTTTTTTAATTCTCTGACTGCAAAATTGACACATGATTTTATAACAAAGCACATCAATACTGACCTAATTTTTTTCCTTAATGACAGCAAATTTATTTCATTACATCTGTTCAAGATAAGAAAAGAAAGTCCTTCTCAAAATTTTCCTGGCATGCTCCTCACAAATCAGCATGTAGCATCCATAATGAAAAGAAAACCAAACCAAAAAGCACCCAACCAGACACAACAGTCAGCTTTTAATGGCATCTGCTTTTCCAGGTTGCTTCTGAACTAAAATTATCATACATATTTTTATACCCAAACAGTATTTTGGTAACTTTTCTAAATGTACTGTTGTTTCAGAAATATAATTTTAAAAACCCCAAACAAAATCAACACCCTTCTTGATTATTAGAAATACTGAATACCTCTATCTTACATACGCAAAGCATTTTAAAAGCACAAGCATGGTTCTGTGTGCAGAATTCAAAGAACAACATCCATTGGTTACATAAACTTTTAACCCAGAGTTAGAATCAGAAAAAAAAAGAAACAAAACAAAACAAAAAGGATGAAAGATCACAAGAGAGATACCAAACAAAGTCACTTAGATGGTCTGGATTTCCCTCACTCCCGAAGGACTGTGTACATTCAGGGACGAACACTGCATTTTACAGATGAATAGGAACTACTTGATCCCCAAACAACTGGACTGAGTGCATTTTTACAGGTGATGAACAACATGGCAATTTAATTGAAATGTTTAAAGCAAAGGAAGAGCTGATACTGTTCACACAGGCAGCAGGAGCTGAGTGTCCCAACATGACTTTCTGACTGCTGGAGGGCCCAAACCGGCACTAATCAATCTGACTCTGCTACACTTAATAACTTCCGCTTACTGCAGCCTAGCTTCTGAAATTATAAACTTTTGCATACATTCCATATTTATAAACCTGTGGTTTAAAGCAGGGCCCAACAGGAGATGGAAAAACTTCTTTCAGTAGTCTTTCCAAAACTGTGCTAAGTCCATCCATTTTTTCCCCAGGAACATTGCTGATTTATCTCTACCTTATGCCTACGATCAAAGGCACAAAGCACAGACATTCAACATATACACACACAACAATTTTTGAAAATCCTGCATCTGATAGCGCAAAATAACCGAGTACTTTTTTTTTTTCCCCCAAAAATGCACGTCAGGAAATAAGTCCCCTATTTGCTTGTCTCGACGTTTGCAACTCCGTTGGGGTCCTGCAAACATCCGACAAAGCTGTCAGCAAAAAGCCGTTACCCCGTCACCCGGAGGGAGCGGGATGACGCATCCCTCGGGACAGCCATCCCCGCAGGTGCCGAGCACGCACGGCCGGACCCCAGCATGGCGTGTCCGGCCCGCAGCCGTCACTTACCGAGGAGCCGGCCCAGAGGGGACACGCGTTCTTCACCTGCGGGGCGCTGCTCAGCGACAGCGCCCCGAAGCACAGAGCCACCAGGGCGCAGCCCAGGCCGGTCTGCAGCAGCCCCAGCCCGAGCAGCGAGCG
Source organism: Spizella passerina (assembly GCA_013401375.1). Taxonomy (NCBI): domain Eukaryota; kingdom Metazoa; phylum Chordata; class Aves; order Passeriformes; family Passerellidae; genus Spizella; species Spizella passerina. The sequence goes on from WBNQ01086652.1 coordinate 7,561, forward strand.
GAACAGCAGCAGGGGGCACGGGCGGCACAGGCGGCGGCGCCGCGGCGCGCCCGGGCGGAGGGGCCCCGTCTGGGGCAGCGGGACGAGTCCCGGGAGAGGGCAGCAGGACCCCGGCAGCACCATCGGCGGCGACACTGGGGGTGCCGGCGGCGGCTCTCGGCGGGCGACGGCTGCAGACGGCGGGCTGGGCCGGGCGGGGCCGCCCCACAGCCGCCCCCGTGCCAGCCCCCTTGGGCGCCGACTTCCTGCGGCGCTGCCGCCGCCTCGCCTACCGTGCGGGCTCCGCTCCGCTCCCCTCCCCTGCGGGGAACACTGGCCCTGGTAGCGCCCTCAGCGCCAGGCGCGGCCGGGGCCACCCTAGCAGCCAGTGCCGAGCCCGGCGCAAGGTGCTTCGCCGGAGCTCGGACGCCGTCCCCGACTCTCCCGGACTCTGAGCCATCCTTCCCGTCCCGGCTCTCCCCGCTGATGCTGCTGCAGCCGTTTTGCAACAGCTTTGGTAGGGTTTACCCTTCCTCTTGTTCCTGTGCTCCCTCCCTTGCCCTTCTCCTTTGCCCTTTTATCCCTGGTCACTGTTGCTACCGAGCACTACGCGTAAAGTTTTAAAATAACTCTTGACTGGGAGGAGGGTGCGGGACGCCATTGGATTGCATTTCGCGTTGTTGGCGCCCAGCCCGACGAGAGGACGAGATTTGGCAGACAGCACGACGTGTGTTGTATTTGCATGAGCGTGCCTGGGTGCTTGCCGATGCCATGTTGTCTGAGACAGGGGCAGAGGAATCTTTACCCGGCAGTTTTCATGTCTTTTCTCTCTCCCCGCTCCCTACCCATTCTCTCCCAGTACTCGTCCTCATTTTCCCTGGAAAATCTTGCTGTTACTGTGGTCTGTTCTTCTCCACTTGATGCACTCCAAGGAAGGAGGCTCTGGAATTTATTTCAACCGTGTGTTCTACTCTCCAGCTCAGCCAAAGCAATCTTACACCTGTTTGGCTTGTCTGAACATGGCTTCAAGAAATATAAAAAATATAACTTCTGGTACTTTAGGAAAATAAGGCATTTTGAAAACGGTCATTGGCTTAGATAACAGCCATTGCTCCTTTTCAGAGAGAGGTGCAGAAATTACTTTTGGAGTTGCACTTTTATTACATGTCTTTGTTTGTTTATTTATTTATTTAAACCAAAACATTCAGTATTTAGAATGCTCCTTACCAGTAAAAAAAATTTGCAGAATCGCTGAATGTCCTGAGTTGGAAGGACCCACGAGGATCATTGAGTCCAACTCCTGGCCTTGCACAGGACATCCGTAAGAGTCACACCATGTGCTCTAGCATATTGTCCAAATGCTCCTTGAACTCTGTCCAGCTTGGTGCTGTGGCCACTTCCCTGGGGAGCCTGTTACAGTGCCCACACCCTTTGTGTGAAGGATCTTTTTCTAATATATAACCTAAACCCCTAACACAATATCAGGCCATTCCCCTTGGGCCCTATAACTGGTCACTACAGAGAAGAGACCAGTGCTTGCCCCTCTTCTTCCTCTCACAAGGAAATTGTAGAATGTGATGTCATTTCCCCTCAGACTCCTTTTCTCCAGGCTGAACAAACCAAGTGACTTCTTGAACCAACCAGCCACTCCTCGTATGGTTTCTCCTTAAGACCCTTCACAAGTCTCACAGCCCTCCTTGGACACCCTTTAACAGTTTAACATATTTAACATAATTTTGTCCCCAAAATTGCCTCAAGGTGAGGAAACCCCCTGTGCAGAGCAGATCGGAACAATCCCCTCCATTGTCCAGCTGGCCATGCTGTGCCTGATGTCCCCCAGGACACGCTTGACCTTCTTGGCTACCAGGATACTGCTGACTGATGTTCAACTTGCCATCGACCAGGATCTCCAGGTCCCTTTCCATGGTGTTGCTTTCCAGCCTCTTGTTCAGCAGGTGGGGAAAGTTCATACATATGCCTGAAAATAAATACTTGTAAGAAAAGACAGAGCTGTAAGAAATAAGCTGACTTGTCTTGATGGGGAGAAGTACTGCTGCTCATTCAGTTGCTCCAAGTCAACCATTGGAATTTCCAATCTGGAAAGTAGCATGTTTTCCATTTCTTCATTTTAACAAAAGTGAAGTTATTAAGACTTATGCTGACTTGCTTTCCTTTATCACTGTCTACATGGTTCAAGACATAACTCTTTAATGTTGTTCTTTAGTCTGGTTTAACCTGCTTTATTTTTTGAATATTTTCTCTAACAGAGGGAAACAACATTTATAATACAAGCAATCACTGTTAGTAATTTTGTGTACTCCAACTAGACTTGTCAGCTGGTCTATTTGTGTCATTATCACTAAGACATTGATGTATAGCAAGTAAATTTCAATTTTTGTATTTTTAATATTGAGTCCATGGCAGTGGTGTTTATTTCTTCTTAAACATACAAAAACATACATGTTCAAATTCAGTGAAGAAGTTATGTTCATGTTATCCAAAACTTTGGAATTTTATTAAGTAAAAAGTATTATCAGAAGAAATCTTACACTTTGAGAGAATTTTCTATAATAATTTTTGCGTTGTTTTCTCTAAATACTGCATCTGACCAGGAATTTGTCCCATTTATTCATATGCAGATAATGTTGACTTCTATTAAGTCATAGTAGGCCCTACAGTTGTTCCTTTTTTGTTTACTCAAAGCACTTTCTGTAATACCCCTGAAACCTTTTAGCCAGCTCTGGCAGGAAGGGGTTGATGACAATTTGCATTCCTCTAGCAAAGAGGAATTGCGTGCTTCTTGGTCCTGTTAGCATCAAGGTGTTATGTTGCCTCTGAGAGTGCAAAACACACTTCCATTCAGTAGTAATAATATAATATTTATCTGGAGCTTCTACCTATGCTTCTAAATATAATGTGGGAAAAAAAACTAAGAAAAAGTCATGGAATATCAGTTAAATTCTACTTTCACTCAAAATCCAATTTTTGAGGATATTTAAGCAGTTGGTGTGAACACCATATTTTGAATGCCACAGATACCAAAAGTCTTTGAAAATGTGTCCTTTGAGGTCACATCAATGCTTTGTTCACAAAGCGCATGTCCAGAGCTGTGAAGCAGTCAGCAGATGGGTGGTTTGTTTTTTTCTTCACTGCAGTTCACCCTTCTGCAATTGCTGAACTGTCTCCACTGACTACCCATAGAAGTGAACCTTCCTGCTCTGAAGTTTCTTCATTGGGTGGACTCCTGCCAAAACAGCTGGGTTTAGGAGCAGCGCTTTCATGATCTAGCCTAATTGACTTGAAAAGTTACTCTACTTATTGCTGTCACCCTACCATGAATTGGAAACACCTCTTTACAAACATGCTACTTGATGTCAAGCTCACTGCCTCATCTGTGTTTCTTTTTAAGCTATCTGCATTGATAGAGGAAAATGAACGCTTTCCTTTTCCAGCTTTCCTAGATGATTTTCACTTAAGCCCCTGGGTTTTTTGTGAAATTTAACCCATTCTGTAGAGCTGCCAATGTTCCAATACCTGAGATTCCAATATCTGAGTATTCTAGTTCCTCACTGTGTGCATAAAATAGATTAGAGGCATCAATTTTGTTTTGGAGACAATAGTAAATTGACATGCTAGTCATGCATGCCTTACTTGTATATGCTTCTGTTAGTGCTTCTATACCCTTCCTGAAACAGTTTTTTAGAGAAGGGGTGAAAAAGTACTGAAATTGTCTGCCCAGGAATATGGCAGTCACCATCCTAGATGTGTTTGAAAAAAGATTGGATGTGGCACAGAGTGCCACAATTTAATCGAGGTGTTAGGGCATGGGTTGGACTTGATGGTCTTAAAGGTCTGTGATTCTGATAATGGCTTTCTTCTTCTGTGGCTGTAATTTACCTTGCAAAAAAATCCTTTTTCTCTTTTAAAAGTTTCTCACTTTCTGATATGAAAAAACTTTCTGCCAGGAAGGTCATTGGACTGTTCCTGAGGATCAGTCAGGGGCTCAACTTAGGAGAGTCTTCAGTGGAGAACATTTCTTCATGAAAAGCGCAGCTCTTCAAGGAGCCTCATAACTACCATTGTCTTTTGCCAGAGTAAATCTTCTCTGAGAGTGTTCTATGACCAGTCACAGAGCTCTGGTTTTCCCTACAGAGTGGTGTTTGGATGCAGAGAAGTTGCGCTCTGAAGCTCCCTGGCCTGTTTTCCCAGAAACCTTTCTGACCAGGTAGCTACAGGGCCCTTTCTGTCCCCTCAACTGCAGGGAGCAGCATGGTTATGCCATCTGGGCATAGGCACAAGCCTTGATTTTGCACATTCTCCTTTGCAAATGCAATGCTCTTTTTCTGGGCTTTTTTGGAAACACTTCTGTTGCTGTGGCTGCAGAAGAAATTCCTGTGGGAGGAGGCACTCCCAATATCATCCTGGATCTCCAGGGCCCTTGGCTAATGAGGGTCAGGGAAAGACAGTAAGAGAAGGGAGTGAAAGCAGCACCTAGAGATTTTATTAGGGATATAGCAATTTATTTCTTTTTTCTTTAATAAGAACTTACTGAAGCCCTGCTACTGCTGCTGATCGGGTGGTCTCTTGTGGGGTTGTGGATAGTCCAGATGGCTGGCAGCCCTCCTCCTTCTGGAACGCTGAGGCCTCCTGGGCAAGGGGTCCCTACCCTGGCTGGGAGTGGAGGGGTTGTTGCCTTGGGCAGAGGGACCTGCCACTGCTGCTGGCTCCAGCTCGTCCTGTTCTGCAGGGATAGGAGCAGATGGGTGGAGGGTGTGGAGGACAGCTTCTGACACGCTGGGTTGGTCCTCCATGCTGGACCCTGCCAGGCTGCTGGCAGGGGCTGCCTGTAGGGCAAGATTTTCTTCCTGAGGGCTGGGGAAGATGGGCACAATGGTGTTGGCCTCCTGCCTGGCAGGTTCCTCTGCCACTGCCTCCTCCCCCAGCTCCTCCTGCTCTGCAGGGGTGGGAGTAGATGGGTGGAGGGTGTGGAGGACAGCTTCTGATGTGCTGGGTTGGTCCTCTTCACTGGAGCCTGCAGAGCTGCTGGGAGGGCTTGGGTGGGGAGCGGTAGTATCCATCTGAAATCTGCTGGAGGTGGACACAGGATTGTTCTGTGAGACAGCGTAAGAGTGTAGCAGCCTTTGAGCCTCTTGTGTGCACTCATTCACAATGATGCTGATGAGGCCATGGATCAGAGGTTCTGTATGTTCCTCAAGGAAGTCCTGCAGCACGTGGACCAAGACGTTCTTAGCTGGACCACAGAGGGACACGGCATGCAGGACAATGCTCTCTGCAATCCTTGCCATCCACCATCTAACGCCATAGTTTGCCTCCAGCTCTTGGCGCAGCCAGGGCACCACAGGGTCAAGGAGATGCTCTTCTCTTTGGAAAAGTTCTGCCCACACTCTAGGCAGGAGGCCACCCACGGGCTCTGCTCGTGCACCCCGATGCCCTGCTGTGCGTAATATCTCCCGTCGAGCACGAGAAGGGGACTCCACAAAGGGGCTGTTTTTAACCAGCTGTCCTAGAGTTATTCCTGTCCAGCTGTTGGCATTTACTGACTCTTCAGAAATTGTGAAGACGCAGTCTATATAGCTGTCTGTCTGCACAGAAAACCTGACAGCCTCTATCACTTCTCTGCAGAGTGGGCACACTCCTTGCATCTCTGCCCAGCGCATAATGCAAGCCAGGCAAAACTGATGGAGACAAGGCATCACGTAAGTGAGGTCATCTCGAGCATCGCGGCAGATGGGGCAGTTCCACTCTGTTTCTGTGGCCCTGTCTATAACGTTTGGCAGTCTGGATTGAATTAAGAATGAGAAGATGCTCCCCATCGCTGGCACTGGCACTCCCAAAAGGTGTCACGCACTGCAAAATGGGGATGCTGTGGTCATGAGCTGTCCTGGGAAGGGGGAGGATGAAATGCTCAGGCCCCTCAAGGAGAACCCTCCCAGTTCCCCAAGCTTGAGCACTCATTCTATGGCCACCCCAGGGAGGCATTTCTCTGCACAACTCACCTGTGCTGTGCCCAGCTGCCTGAGCCTGGGAGGGCTGGGGAAATACTAATGTGGGCTCCTGGATGAGTACTGAGAGCTGCCTATGGCAGCATGCAGCACTAGAAAAAGCCTGGATTAACCCTCCAGACCTCGTGGACATGTTCAACAGTAGTCCAGGCATAATCCAGACTGGGCCAGGCTCTGGCAGCATCTAAATATACACAGTAAGGGACACAAGGAGACAACTAACATGGTGATGTCACAGTCCACTGCCAGTGATCCACTTCCACTACCCTATAACATCACAATGGGATGTCCAGCTCCATGGTATTCAGACCAACACAGCATGCCAGAAGTTGGCCTCCATGGGTATGACAGTAATGCCTTAGAGAGGAGGCCCCCAGGCCCTGGACTCTTCCGCAGCCCTGCAAGTTCCATCAGAGTAGTAGTAGTGCTTTCTCATGCAGACAGGACAATGGAAGAAATACTGAAAAAACAGCAGTCATGCTTATAGAGGAATCATGAGTGAAAGATTGGCTAGGCATTTCTCATGCAAGATGAGGAAAACTCCAGTAATGCCTAGTACTACATCTGCTTACCAGAAAAGGGGCTTTGATCCCAGAAGTGAAAGTCTCTGGTGGTGGAATTGTGACTGCCAAGAGTGGCTCCTGAAAGGTCAGACAGTAAAAGACATAAATTCCTTAATGCAATTAGAGTTCAGTTTAAGCAGAGGAAAAAAGAAACCCCTATTCATTGATATAAAAATTAGTATTTTAAGAGGAGAGGAGGAAGAAAGGGAAAGATACAGCAGACTATGGATAGGAAAAGTTGGTAATACCAAAAGCACTGTTCATATGAACACTACAGGGATATTTCAAATAAATGAAAAAGAACCAAAATGAAACCGAAGCAAAACCAACCCTAAATCCAAACAAAGCGGAAAAAATGAAAACAAAACAAAAAACCAAACAAAAACCCCCAACAAAACATAGAAAGGTTTATACACAATATTCTTTGAAACTTCGGAAACTTTGTTTCCAGATGCATTCAGTTTATATGGTGATTGATACTCTTTAGAGAGCAGAAAAAAATATTAAAGGCAGTTGATGAAGGAAAGGAAAAGCCATATTAAGCATGTCATGTTTTTTTCTGATATTTCTTCAAAATACCTACCACAGGTAACTCTGAACCCAGAGAATGCTAGTGTGTGGGATGAACTGGAAAAGTTGTAGCTTTGTGACTTGTTTCTTAGCAAGCAGCAAACACCATAACTAAACAGGCATGACTGCCATGCAGCATCCTCAGGGCCATTGGCCCTCGTTGGCTTTTCTGATCAAGTGGGCTGCTGTGAGCCCCCAGGGTCACTCTGGGGTAGAGACACTCAGGTAGAGACACCTGAGCCATCTGTAGATGTGACTCAGCCCACAGGCCTTGGATGGCAAGAATGTGTTTGTAGAGGAGGCGAGCTCCCCTGGTCAATAACCTCACACAGGCAAGAATGGGAGCAAATGTACAGCCCAGAGGGTAGCCGTCACTGTCATCCCAGGAAAAAGCAAAGTGCCAGAAAGTAGAGGAGAGAGTGACCCACTCCAAAGCCCAGCTCTGCAGTGATACCTACTGCCCTTGTGCTCTCTGCTGGCCCTAGCCAGAAAAGGCATATTTGAGTGCAAAGCTTCTCATGCTTAGCCTGAACTCCATACCAGTGCGCCCCTTGAGAAGCTTAAGGTCTTGCAGGAACAGATGAAGTATTTCTCAGTAGTCATTTTTCAGATTAAAAATGTAGTTTTTTGATGAAATACACATGTGGAATCATCCAGGGTGGAAGAGGCTTTCAAGATCATCTAGTCTAATCATCAACAGAGCGCCACTATAACCACTCTTACACCATATCCCCAAGTGCCACATTCAGATACCTCTTAAATGCTTCCAGAGGTGTCTCCAGCACCTTGCTGGGCAACTTATTCCAATGCCTGAGCCCTCTTTCAGTGAAAAGAAATTTTCTAATATCAAGTTGATCTTCCTGTGGTGCAACTCAAGGTCATTTCCTCTAGTCCTTTCACTTGAGACATGACAGAAGAGGAAAACCTGCACCTCACTACAACCTCCTCATAAGACTCTGTTGCCCTTCTTTGGAAACACTCTAGCACTTCATTTTGCTTTTTTGAAGTGAGGAGTCCTAAACTGAGCACAGAACTCAAGGTGTGGCCTCACCAGTGCTTAGTACAGTGGGACAATCACTTTCCCAAACTGCTGTCCTGTGCCTTATCCCCTTTTCCTTGAATGTAGTTTAAAGCCCTCTCAATTAGCTGTGGCAACTCATGGGCCATAATACTTTTCCCTCTCCAAGACAGATGGATGCTGCCTGTCACCAGCAGGCCTGGTGCTGTGTGTACCACCTCATGGTAATAAAACCCAAAATTCCACTTATGGCAGCAGCCTTTAAGCCATGTATTAATCAGGTTTCTTTTCCTGTTCCTTTCAGTATTTGGTGCTGGTACTAAAGGAATGCAGGAGAGTAAAACCTACTCTTTTGACCAAAAGCTCCAGTGCCCCAAAGTCCTTTTGATTATCCTTTAATCTCTTCACTTGGACAAATAATAGAGGTTAGAAGTCAGAGGGTTGTACCAGATCAGGGATTTGGTACGTCAGGATTTTCTCAGGGATTACTCCTGTGCCTTCCCAGAGCACCAGGGAGACAGCAGACTTCCCTGTGGGGTGGGTCCAGCTGGCATATTGGGCCCTTCTTTTCCCTCAGAAGGGAGTCACCTACAACAATTTGTTTTGCACTTCCTCTGGAGGAAAAAGTAATTTTGTTTGAACATTGAAATATTTAGGACAATCCAAAAAAATGTTTAATTTTGGATAGGAAAAAACTTAGTCTTGGCCTCCCAAGGTGTTCCATGTTATGGGGTGTTCATGAGGGAGAGATCCCACTTCCAAATGGGTATAACAGATGTAATCACTCATAGCATTCCAAAGTCATGTATATCAGTACTTTTCAAACAAATTCAATTACAAACTTTCCTTTTGAGATGAACGTGCAGTCTTGATGCTAATCAGATATTGAAATCCTACTTAACTGCTGTATAAACCATTCTAAATTCCTGCTGATCAGAATGAAATTTCAATATATCCTAGCTTTTTCACATTTGTTTTTAACCTCAGGCCCAGTTGTTCAGTGATGTAAAGTAACTTTACTTTCTCTCTGAAACGTTTTTTAAAAAGCCCCAGATCCAACCAAAAAAAGTATTTTTCATTAACACATTTTTTCTATATCTGTGATCTGTATATGTTAACTTCTGCCTTGGCTGATTTTGACGTAGCTTGTTAAAATTTGTTTTGTAGAACAACTTTGTCCATAAAAAGACATCTGCCTATTTATGCCAATGGTAGAACTTCTAGTCCCAGACTAAGAAGAGCTAAACTCTAGTTAATGCCCTTCTGCTGGGAGCCATGTAACAGCAGAACAATGAATTATGGGGGTTTTTTGTGGTTTAATTTTTCTGTAATAGGCAGGTAAGAAAAGAACTGACTTTAGCAGCTTGAGAGTAGTTAGAGAGACGAGCAGTAATTTAGGAGCTTATGAAAAGCATAAGCTGAAGATTTTCAGCCTTCAGCTGTTAAAGTTTAGATGTTGTAAGTGGAGGCTCTTTATCAGGGCAGTTACCTCCACAGAATTTATGAGGGACTGGATTTTATATTTTCAGAGACTAGTATTGCAACTCCATTTACACTAGTAGAGTGCAAATCCTAAATCTCAAGAAATGTTGTGATTTGGAAAGCTGAGGACAAGAGCAAATTCTAAATTAGTACTTTATGCTTCAAGAGAGTTATTCTTTCTAACATCTTCCATTGAGTCCTGGATGCTCCTTATTTTCCTATTTCTTGTTCACAGGAATACAGATCATGCTACTGATTTCCACTTGAATGTTAAGACATTGACTGTAACTCTTTCAATGAGGCCATCCAGCCAATTACTTATCCATTGACTGCTTCATTTGTTAAACTCGTCTGTCTCCAATTTAGCTACAAGAATACTGCGGAAGACTTTGTTAATAGCCTAACGAAAGACCAGGTAGATGACTTCTGTGACTTTTCCCTTTTCCACTGATGCAGTTATTGCATTGTAGAAGGCCCCTGGGTTAGCTAGACATAAGGTGTCAGGACCTCTCTCATCACTCTCTGCAAATAACTGAAAGGAGACTGTAGCAAGGTGGGGCTGAGTTCTTCTCCCAGGCTACCAGTGACAGGACACGAGGACATAGCATCAAGCTGTTCCAGGGTAAGTTCAGGTTGAACATCAGAAGAATTTCTTCATGGAAATGGTTGTTAAACATTGGAACAGACTGCTCAGGGAAATGGTGAAGTCACCGTCCCTGAAGTGTTCAAGAAGCAACTGGATGTGGTACTTGGTGCTATGGTCTAGTTGACGAGGGGGTCATTGGTCAACAGTGGCTCCTTTATTTTTCTCCTGGAACCGTGCATCTATGGGGGGGATCATCCTATGATGTCATCACAGAGTGGTAGAAGGTGACATGCCAGTGTCAGATTGTAACATCATTGGGGATGGATTGTGACATCACAGCTCTCGCTAATTGTATTAGTGTACTGGCAGAATCTGAGCCAGTCTGGCTCTAGGCTTGACTCCTGCTGAGCAAAGTCTGGAGGATGTAGACAGGCTTCTCGCAGTGCTGGGTGGTGTATTGAGGGCTGCCTTCAACAGCTCTTGGTGGCCATCCTGGAGCCATCAGTACTGTTTCCCTGGCCCTGCTTGACTTAGTCACCTGGGCACCACAGGTGTTTGCAGCAGTGAAGGCTGGCTGTGCAGGAAAACATCCCCCTAAATTGGGGTGGGTGATTGGATTCAGGCACCCAAGATGGTTTCCTTCTTGATGGGGCTTGGCATTTCTTCTTCCCCTCCCTGGGGCAATCAGGAGGGCTCTCACATAGTCACACACTGCTCTGTGTGACACCAACAAGGGGGAGCAACTCCTGGTCCTCAGCTTTGCCCAGCGTACTGCAGGGCACAGAAATGGCCATGGGAACAAACTGGAGTTGCCCTATCTGCCAGGGCACTCAGAATGATACGGCTTCTGCTCTGCCCTGTCACCACCAGTTCTGCCTGGGCTGCATCCTGCGATGGGCACTGAGAAATCCATCGTGCCCACTCTGCAGAACACTCATAAGATCTATCAGATTCTCTGAGCAGAGTGAATGGGACTATCTACAGTGCGTCATCACTCCCTCCAGTGAATCACCAGAAGCCAGCAGCCAAGCAGGAGGAACTCCTGGAGAGTTGACAGTGGCTCCAGTGATGAGTGAAAATGGCTGCCATTACCCTGTGGTGTCCCCTCCATCTTCTCCACAGGAGACTCTGTCCCTACCTCAGGCAAGTGCAGGTCCAGAGTCCATGGTTGACATCCTGCCTGAGGTATGGGCAGAACTTTTCCAACAACATCAGCATCTCCTGGACCCTGTGCTGCCCTGGCTGTGCCAAAGGCTGCAGAGAAAATTCCGGGGCAAGTGGTGGCTGGTACAGGCTGCGGAGAGTAGCATCCTGAATTATCTCTGCGTCTATGGTCTGGATGTGGAGACCTTGGTCCTGAGGCTGCAGAACAGCCTCGGGGAAGGCACGGCACAATTGATTCATGGCCTCATCAACATCATTGTGGGCCAGTGCAGCAAGGAAGCTCAGAGGCTGCTGCACTCCCACGCTGATGAGGAGGAAACCCACAGACCTTCAGCCAGCACTAGGCATGCCAGCTCCAGCTCCAGCAGCTCCAGCTCCAGCAGCTCCAGCTCCAGCAGCTCCTACGTGGGAATTTCTGCCAGCAGCCCTACAAGCTCCAACATGGATGAGGAAGCTGGTACATCAGCCCTCCATGGAAGTTGCAGTTCCCCACAATCTGTGCCTGTCCTCACAGAGTGGGACCAACCCCAGGAAGAGCCAGGAAGGGCAGTGGTGGCAGGTCCCTCTGCCCAGGGCTGTAGCCACCGCCCTTCCACTCCTGGCCAGGTCAGGGCCTGCTTACCCAGGAGGCCCTGGCATGCTCAAAAGAGACGGGCCCCTAGTCCCCAGGATTCTCTATTGTCCAGTGAGAGGCCAAGGCAGGGACCTGCCCGAGCCCTGCAGCCCTCAGACTCTCATCGTCACTTCAGATGAAGTGATGAAACCTGGGGCCACTGAAGTCCACAGCATCTTCAGGAATTGGCCTCACCTAAGGCATTTTGAAGGGGAACACTCTAAAATGAGTTCTTCCCCTTTGTTTTAATCCCTTTCCACCAATAAGGAGAAACTAAATACAAATGGATATAAGTAAAAAAATAGCAGTTTACTAACAAGCAAAATTGAAACAGGCAAAAATCCCTAGTGAATAATCACTAGATACAGAATTGCTAAATCTCACAAACCGCCCCAGAAAAAGAAGAAATCCAAAATGGGGAAATACCCCTTCCAAGATGGCACCTGACACAGGGAGATGGAGGGAAAATGGTGTCTGACCCTCCCCTCAAGACAGAGGCCTTCATAGGGAGAGAAACGGAAAGGATGGCAGCCAACCCTCCCAGGAAGGTTGGAGCTTACAGAGAAGTTCCAGTGGCAGATGAGAAGAGCCAGCATGTGTGGGGTCAGCACTGCCACCAGTCGCTTCCTCCTGCTGCCTGCCGGACTGCAGCAGCACTGGTGCTGCTGTCCCCTGAGCTGTGCCTGTAGTTGGGGGGGAAAAACCATCTGTTGGTGCTTACGTGGGGTGGCCTGGCCCTGGGACAGCTCAAAATTCACCGCAGGGTTTGAAATGGTCATTGTGAAGCAGTTTCTGGTTGGGAGATGCAGCTTTGCCAAGTTGCTACTGTTGTGAGCCTAGAAAAACCCACGCTAAACACCACTCTGCCTTTGGCAAAATGACATCAGGCAAAAGAGGGCCAAAAAGGGCCCAGTCTACCTCAGCTCTAAGGCAAAAGCCAAGAAACAAGTAAGGCAAGAGGTGAGAGAGCAAGCCAAAAGACGAAATGGGTGCTCTGCCTGGGTACTTCAACCTTGTTGAAGGGACTGGCATCACCTCCACCTCCTCCGTGATCCTGGGTCTGCCTGTGCTGCTGCACCTTAAACACACAGTAGTAGTATTTGGACACAGATAGAAATGGAACACTGTAAACTTTTTGGTCACCCAGACACCTTCCCAGGTCTTGCTTACAGAAAGTGCTTGGGGGCAGTCCTCCAGCACCAGGAGTCTGAGTAAATGTATAAATGTCCAACCCTCAGCAACTGAGAGAGCTGGACATACTGAAACAAGGGTGTATTGGAAAATTTAGTCCCAGGTACAGTCTGGCTTGTCAAAGGAATTTGTGGACCAAGAATCAAAAAGCAATGGAAAAATAGGGTTCTGACAAATTTCTCAGTTCTTGCAACTTTAATTACTACTTAGAATACCTCACATTGTGTTCTTGGACAGAATCCACTGGAAGTAATATATTCCTCTATTCCATTAGAAATAAGTGACAATGTGCCCCATCCCCAGAGCAGTGGTATGGGAAGGAGGGAACATAACTCTTAAGTTAACCCTTTAAACTTTAACACAATGACTAATCATTTTGTAATTTAACTCTAATAATTGAACTGCAAGGAGTTCACTCAGGTGGAATAATGAACAAGGATGAGTAGTTTTATAGTATTTTTTTCCTCCTCTCAGAGTCTCCCAATACATTCCCTCCCTTCCTCCTCATCTCTGAATTGCACATATATGGAAGAATTTTATTTTATTTTGAAACTCATGGGAGCTGTGTTTCAAGGTGTGACTTTTGACTATGATATCTCTGAATCAAACTTGAGATTCCCAAGGATAATGATTTTAATTCTCAGGGATCCATCCACAGCAGGGATCTACCCTGGAGCTGTTGGTCCTAGAAGTACATAATACCTTGGAGTGGTGTTTCAGATTTCATTTTGTAATTTAATGGATCAGATTACTTTCTTTTCAAGAAAAACTAAGTTTCTTGTGGGCTTAATCAACAAGATGGAGCCATTTCAAGAATAAGCCAGACATGACAGTACTGCACATGTATGTGGAAAACTCATTTCCTAAATGATTAGTTTCCCTGTCCAGTCTTAAACGAAAATAAGACTGGTGGAAATCAATTCCTATATTAGAGCTGAAACCCTGCAAGGAAAAATTTACTCTGAAGTATAAATTTAATAAAGTTACATATAAACCATAAAATGAATATTGCCAGGGCATCTTTATAACACTATTCTACATACTTTCTAATGCTGGGAGAATTTCCTGTGATCGGTTTTCAGTCCTACAATTATGAAGTATGCTATAAAGCAGAGCCCAACGGACTATTTCCATCTCATGCAAGAAAAGTTACACAAAGTAGCAGAAATGGTTGCATATTGGCTGCATTTCAAAAAGAGGTGCTTTAGTGCTTAAGGCCAAAGTAGGGGAAATGAGAAGATCTGTGAGTTGATCAAAAAGCTGTAAGGAAACTTTGCTCACAAAGCAGAGGTAAATTTGTAGAAGTTTGAGAAAATCCATTTGGGCAATCCTTGGTTTTGAAAGTGTTGGGTTAAAAAGTCAACCTGCAATACTGTGACTCAGAATGGGCAATCAAATCCTTGGATGTCTTCAAGTCACCACTACTTGTGAAAAATCTCAAAATACAAAATAGCTGACATGTCCTGGGATGCTAAGGCAAACCTATTTCTTACTCACATGTGCTCTTCAGATCTTCGACATGGCGGAAGTGCAATCCAATCCTGTAAATCCAATATCTGAAGAGCCCATTCTAAAGCTCCTCAAAGACACAGTCCTGTCCACAATCAGAGGACGTGTCTGTGCTGAGTCACCAGGAAAGCAAGCTAAGCAAAGGCTCATGATTCCACGGGTGAACAGAGTTGATTTGCAGAGGAGTTGCGTACACTTTCTTCCCCCTCGCACCCAGGATTTTATTCCACTTTCAAGATGCCTCCCAGGTCTGCCTCAAGATTTTGACACAGAAGGGAATGACTGCATCTCATTTGTACTGGGATGCGTGGCTATTCAAATTTCTCTACGAAATCTTACAGGGAGAATGGAGCTTGGGCAAACATCTATCCCACTGCAGCTTTGGACTGTTCCCAAGAGGCCTCCTTTGGGCTTGAAATCTGCAGGCCATAGCAGAGCAGAGGGCCGCAGGCCGCAGCCAGAGCTCCGAGACAACACAAGTGTAGCAGCCCAACAATCAGCGCACGTCCCTACCAGATGTTCTGAGACTCTCAGTTGCCAGAGAAACAGCAAGTAGGACCAGAGGAGCTTTACGTCAAGAACTAAGCCACGGTCTCCCTGACAAAAAAGGGAGGTCAGCCTCCAAAGTGAATCAAAGCAAAGGTCAGCATGCTCTCACGTGGCCAAGAAGTGACTGCAGCCTAAAATAATCCTGGAAATGTATTATCTTTGCTTGGTTTGCCCT
>WBNQ01086654.1:0-53057 GCA_013401375.1 Spizella passerina
AAAAAACCCTAAAAAATTAAAAATCAGTTGTTTTGTGCAAGAGTTTTAACGATTTTCAGTGACTATGCAGACCTGAGAAAACCTTCTACTTTAATAATTATGATTATTTACAGTAGTAACAACCATATGGTGTTCCTTATAGTACTCTAGAATATTATTTTTCAAATAAACTGTGTAATTATAACACACTGGAAAAACACTGCCATTATCTCATTTCCATTAGACTAATGGAAATTATTTACTCTTTTTTTTTTGTTTCCCACAGAATTCATGCACATGATGAACTATTTTTAACTAGTCTTGAGACTTAATAATTTACACTCGGTTCCCAGATTTCTTGCCAATGAATTTGACTTAATGAATTCCAGCAATTTTAAGGGGAAAATGTTTTTAACAATCATTACACCAAGGGAAGGTATGTGGAACATGTCCTGCTTCTTTGGAAGCGACAAAAGCTGCAGCCAGAGTCCTTTACAGGAGACTCTGCAGAGGTTAATGGAACTGAGCAGGACTGTTCTAAAGCAAGGTTTCCTGCCTCGTCACACCTGAGGGACCCTTCAGAGGGGCCGCGGGAGGAGCTGGGGGGCTGGGGGAAGGCACCCCAGTCCCAGACACAGAACAGCCTCCCATTTGTCTGCAGCAGGGCAAAGCAGGGCACAGCAGGGAGGAGGGACTCAGGGAGAGCTGCAGGAGGTGCTCCTCTGTTGTACTGCACTACTGCAGACACAAACGGGAACGCGTTCATGCCAGCGAGAGCAGCAGAGCCCGGCCTCTCTCCCTCCCCGTCACACATACACTGGCCTAAGTTTATCTGCACCTTCAGTAATAGTTACAGCTGCATGCACCGAATGTTAGCAGCACTGTGACTGGAAACAGGGTTACCCATCATTGTTCTTTTAACTGGAAGTTTGGAAGTTGGGGTGGGGGAGCAAGGGAGGCTGGTTTGCACTGCCTGGTTTGATGGCAGAATTGCTGGGCTGCATTCTGGAAAAGCAGCGACAGCTCCCGAGTGCAGCAGAGACAGAAAGGGCAGAAACGTGCAAAGACCCAGAGGAACAGAGGGGGAAACACAGGAGAGCTGCCTTGGCACAGCTCCTCCATGGCAGGCTGCTGGCTGCCCCTCAGCCATGGCCCCGGAGCTGGGTGCCAAGGGCACCGGGGCACCAGGACAGAGCTCCTGGGCTGTGCCAGGGCCAGAGCAGGGCCCTGCTGCCCCAGCTGGGTGGGTGGGCAGTGCCAGGGCCAGAGCAGGGCCCTGCTGCCCCAGCTGGGTGGGTGGGCAGTGCCAGGGCCAGAGCAGGGCCCTGCTGCCCCAGCTGGGTGGGTGGGCAGTGCCCAGTGGGCCCCGCGGGGCCGTGGGGCTGTGCCAGCAGCCAGGCCGTGGTGCCACCTGCAGATCCAGCCTGTGCACTCTGAAACATTGCAGTGTTTGATTGTTCCCCTTGACAGAGAGCAGGGCTCCACTGAAAGCTCATTTAATAAAAATAATGCAATGCAAATGAACCTGAATCAGAAAAATTAGATTGATGGAAGTAGCTCGGTCGCTGTAATTACACAAGGTGTATTATTTCTTAAATTCTCTTTGCATTAAACATATACCATACATTTATCAAACATAATTAGCAGTTTAGGTGACAAGGATTTGATTTTTCTCCTGCAACAAAAAATCCTTCTACGTGGGTATATACGTCTGAAACGGAATATGAACCTTTCCACACTATCATCGTTTGCTCCTCAAAGAGCACAAAATCAAAGAATCAGAGGGCAAACACTGGGTGGACTTACAAAGCAGAAGATGAGGAAGATGGCCAAGTCAGGCTTCTGTAGATTTCAAGAACATAAAACAAAATTAAATCAGTCCCAGCTTTTAAGGCTGTTAATCAAATAAATCATATTTGAAATCAAAATAATCGATGACACCCCGGATTTCCCTTCTAATCAACCTTTACTTTTTTCATTCATCTAAATAAATTGATGACAAAACAGCAAGATAAACAGGAGCTGCAAAAGAGAGTTGACAAAGTTGAATTTCCAACACAACTAAGATAATGCAGTTTTTCCCTCTCTCCGTGTTTCTTGGCAGTTTGGGACTAACGGGGGGCTTTGTTTAGGTTTTGGGTAGTCTGGGGTATTTTTTGAACAGCTTCACAGAAAATAACTCTATCAAAATAATGGCAGAAAGCACTTTCATTTTTTTCTCTTCAAATCCCCATGGACTACGTGGGGACCTCAAGTCAAAAACCTTCACTTTAGAACAATAAATAAATAAACCTGCTAAACCCTTCCCAAGGCTGGTCAACTGTAGCATAAGTAATGCAAGAGGCTGAGAGATGCCAGATAAATTTGATTACTATAAAAGATGGGAATATGTTTCTTTCCTCAGAGAATTCACAAAAAGGGGTCAAAAACAAAGCAGCACTGAAAGCCAACAACTTCATTTCTCCAGCAACTCAAGGCGAAAATACAATACAATTCCACGGGAACGTTTTATCACATCGGTGCAGACACCTCCTAATCTTCTATTTCTGAAACAGGGAACCTGCAAAGATAGAGTCCAGGCAAAATGGGGCTCTTTCTTTTCTGGAAAAGGCACTCTGATTAGTATATCAATTTAGCAAAGAGTTCAAGAACTGTTTTCCTCTTTCACCTGCTACCAGTGTCACAGAGGCTCTAACACATTTCAGTTGGAAAAAAAAGTAATCTTACACTTCTTGTTATTCTTCCAATTTGTCAGATTCCCAAATCGTTTATCTCAAATGCATTCAGGAGCACCATCAGGAGAAATGACCCATCGTCCTTCCCTTGGTAAAGGAAACCAAAGTCCTGCCTCAGTGTTAATTGTTCCAGCCCTGAGCGATGGTGAGATCCAGAGATCCCCTGCCCTCTTCCCTGTTCCCTGCCTAGGAGACAGCCCTGGTTTCCCATTTTTCCTCTGTAAACAGACCAGCTCCTGCCAGCTGCTGTTACCACGGCACCAGTATTTTGCAAACCTCTCTGGAATTACTTTTCCCTTCGCAGGTCTGACAGTGGCACTTGGTATTTTCACATCGTGTTGGTGGCACAGCCGTACCTCAGTCAGCTCCTGGCGCCTCCTCCCAGAAACAACTGCCTTTCCAGAAAAGCCATTCTTACTTGAATCTATTCAATTGCACCTTATTTTCATCACTTCTTCAAAGGCATCCCGTTCTTCCAATTTAACATCCCAAACTCCTGCTCCATTAACAGCATTTCCTAGCACTGGTTCTTCAGCCCAGTTCCAGTAAACCACAGGTAACTCATACAGAACAGTCACAAATAATATGTAGAAAAGAAAGTTGATCTTTGAAGAACAAGTAACTTCCAGACAGCCTGATAAATTCACTTTTGTCACACAAACTTCTTGCACAAGATATCTTACAAGCAATCTGCTGCAAAAAGCATTTTCCATAGGCTGACAGCCCCAGTTGCTCTGCAGGACTCAAGAAAGAACAGCTTGCAGCACTTTTTTGTGGGTATATTTTTCAGAGACTAAGATCCACACCCAAATTTGGTAAAACCTGTTCAGATTCAGCATTAAATGCTTTGCAGTAATCAGAGTCCTTTACTGTGTCAAACAATTTCAGTTGAAAAAAAAATTACTATCTGGTTTATTCATGCTATGGCTTCTTATTTTATCATGGTCTACTACATAATTGCTCTGCAAACATCATGTAACTCCTTATTCCCTTTTTTCCATGATGCATGCAATCCAAACCCCTCCATTTCACGTAAAACAAAGTCTAATTTGGAATAACACATACAAAAATACTATCTACAGTAAATGATCACAAAGGTAACACCTTCATTTTCACCTTCAAGGCCGGAAGATGCCCATGGCCAGGCAGGAGGAGCTGTTTCCTCAGAAGAACCAACACGAAACGCCTCAGCAAAGATGCCCAAGGCAGGGGCCTCCCCCAGGCCCCCTGGCAGGACCCCAGGCAGGCTGGAGGCAGCCAGGGCCAGGGGCTGGGCTCCTGGAGCACACCTGGGACACCTGGAGCACATCTGGAGCACACCTGGGACACCTGGGCACACCTGGGACACCTGGGACACTTGGGACACCTGGGGACACCTGGGACACCTGGGACACCTGGGACACCTGGGCACACCTGGAGCACACCTGGGACACCTGGAGCACACCTGGGACACCTGGGACACCTGGAGCACACCTGGGACACCTGGAGCACACCTGGAGCACACCTGGGCACACCTGGAGCACACCTGGAGCACACCTGGGACACCTGGGCACAGGGGGGAGCTGGGCTGGCAGAGCACAGCAGCACCAGCAGCTCAGCAGCAGGGAAATGCAGCTGCAGGGTCGGGCAGGCAATCCAGAAGCCCCAGATCCTGAATGAAGGAAACAACACCGAGGAGCCAAGCAAAGGGCAGCTCTGGCTATCACGGCCACAAACAGATCAGCTGCTGGCTGTAAAAGCCATCTGTATACTGCTCTCCTATCCTTTTTCTTTCTGACCACTCAAAAGCTTCCTTGCAGCAGCACAGCACAACAGCAGAGTGGAAGGAAGTCTGTGCTTTTAGAGAGCAGAAACACAACATGAATGTGACAAAAAACCCAAACCCAAACCAAACAAACAAACAAACAAACAAAAGAGAGAGAAAAACCCACCAAAGCAGGATTTATGAAAGTGTTCTCAATTTCTTCAGACACTGTGTTGTCCTTTCTAAAGAACCTGATGGCATAATATAAAAACTATTTCTCTTCCATTATTGTTTTCAATAAAAACATTAAAAATCCTGACCATCAGCAATTTAAAAACACAACAAAATCCTCTGATAAGAGCCTTAAATATGCAAATCTACACAGAAAGGGCGCTGAAAGGGCACTTCTAGAACATCTACAAAACTAAAATGCAGAAGTACATGCAGTCACCTGTGCAGACATTCCTTAGGCTCTCACAACTCCATGTGCAGCCTGGCACAGATGTCTCAAACTCCATAGCCAGGACACGCAGGTGTTTGGCCAGCCAGGATGAGGCTGCTCTGGATCCCTGTGCTCCGTTGGAACTGCAGCCACCGTAGTTCTCCCACCGGAGCCACATCATGAGATGCAGGGGGACAGTTTGGGTGCCTCAGCTGGAACCAGAGGCTGCTGTGTCTCCTTGCTGCCCCGCAGCTCCTGCTGGGCATCAGGCACACAAAGCCATCCTCCCCAAGCCCTGCCCTCCTGGCCTTTCAGCTCTGCTCCACTCCAGCTCCTAAACCCACCCTACCTCTCAAACAAACCACTGGGCTCCTGATCTTCAATCCCATCCGTCAAGTTTTAAAATTCTCACTTTGGGACGGTTCAAAGCATCCTCACCAGCACCCTCACGCCCACGTGGCATTCTGTAAAGCAGTGCTGCTCAGGCTCAGAAACCCACACAAACCTAGGAAACTGCCTCAGGATATGTATTGATGCACCATCTTGAAAGTTTTTTCTAATGAATTTTATTGCTGGGAAAGACTTCTGCCTTTCAAAAGCAGAAGAGTTTTATAAAAAAATTAAAAGTTGGCATTTCTGAAACACTATTAGAAAAACTTGAACAACCCAGTCTAGGGGAAGGTGTTCCCATGGCGGGGGGTGGAACGAGATGATTTTTGAGGTTCCTCCCAAGCCAAAGCACCCTGTGAGTCTCTGAAATAGCCTCTGCAGCAGCGATTTCACAGACATCAATGGCTCTGCTCGCCCTGCGCATCAGACAGGAATTTTTCATTTCATACATCATTTAAAACTTACTGCAGTGATTCCACAAACCTGTCTACAAGCACCTTCTTCACTGCCAGCCCCTCCAATTCAGGGCGTTTTGGCCAAAAGTGAACACACAAGCAGACTGCCATAACTCTGACAGCAGAGAAGCAAAGCAGCACTCAGCCCCAGATAACGAAGAGAAAGATCTCGTTCTCTCAAATAATACTGCATCTTCTATTTGAATACATCAAAATAAAATCACACTGACTACACCATCAGCAAGCTTACCCCAGCGAGCAACTAGCACTAGCACACAGGCATTTCAGTGTCTTTAAACACAGATTTGCATTTATATCGCATTTTCAGAAATCCCTCTCCCAGGACACTGTAAGAGTGTGGACAAAACCTTCTCTTCCCAAAACCACTTGTCCAGACCTCTGTATTCTGGAGCCATTCACACAGACACATCATTGACTGCTGCAGCTGCCCAGATAAAACAGTAAGATCACAATTACTGCTGCATTCATTCATTCTGGAATAGGCCTTCAATGCTCAAATACAGAGATAAGTTCTGAAAATAAAGAATGCCATAATCTACATGCAAAGAGTTCAACTCACACTGCGGCCACAATTCACAAATCTCCAGACTAAGAGCTGAAAATCAGACAGCTTTCACCTAAAACTCAGTGTGGAAATCCAGAGAGAGAGGGTTACTCACCATTTCTGCAGGACTTCTGGCCTGTAGCATCTATCACAGGACACTCACTGCCTGGGTGGTAGTTCAGAAATTCCTCTTCTTGTTCAGGATAAATCCAGAAAGTAGCTGGCACAAAGAAATGGAAAACACACATTTAGCTGGGGTTGGATGTGAACGAACAGAATTTTGTCTTGTCCACATGACTAACAAAAAATCTTCCATAACATCCTTCTTTTCAGTCAACACCAAAACATTTCTGTAAGCACCGGGAAAAAATCTTTGATTTAAAGTAAATTAAAAGACAAGGAACAACGATTACCTGGATATTCCTAATACTTTTAACATGCTGGAACATGTGAGTTTCAAAATGTGGTAAGTCCCAGCACTCAAATGTTCTTGAGTCAGGAGAATGTTTGTGCGCAGCACAGCACGGGAACACACGGAATGCTATAAAATCTAAGACCACTCCATGACAGTTTTTGGAAAGCTTCCCAAATCACTTGTCCCACTAACCACCCACACAACGAGAGATTCTACCAGCCAGGAATATCCACAACGGGCTCTCTGCTGCATTGTGCAGGCAGCGTGTGACGGTGCCAGGGCAGGGTGTGACAGTGCCAGGGCAGCGTGTGACGGTGCCAGGGCAGCGTGTGACCGTGCCAGGGCAGCGTGTGAAGGTGCCAGGGCAGCGTGTGACGGTGCCAGGGCAGGGTGTGACAGTGCCAGGGCAGGGTGTGACCGTGCCAGGGCAGGGTGTGACCATGTGACGGTGCCAGGGCAGTGTGTGACCGTGTGACGGTGCCAGGGCAGTGTGTGACCGTGTGACGGTGCCAGGGCAGTGTGTGACCGTGTGACGGTGCCAGGGCAGTGTGTGACCGTGTGACGGTGCCAGGGCAGTGTGTGACCGTGTGACGGTGCCAGGGCAGTGTGTGACCGTGTGACGGTGCCAGGGCAGTGTGTGACCGTGTGACGGTGCCAGGGCAGTGTGTGACCGTGTGACGGTGCCAGGGCAGTGTGTGACCGTGTGACGGTGCCAGGGCAGTGTGTGACCGTGTGACGGTGCCAGGGCAGTGTGTGACCGTGTGACGGTGCCAGGGCAGTGTGTGACCGTGTGACGGTGCCAGGGCAGTGTGTGACCGTGTGACGGTGCCAGGGCAGTGTGTGACCGTGTGACAGTACCAGGGCAGTGTGTGACAGTGCCAGGGCAGTGTGTGATGGTGCCAGGGCAGGGTGTGACAGTGCCAGGGCAGTGTGTGACGGTGCCAGGGCAGTGTGTGGAGGCACCAGGGCAGGGTGTGACGGTGCCAGCCCGTGTTCCCAGCTCGGGAGCTGCAGAGGCAGAGCCAGCCAGGGCAGAGCCAGGCCAGGGCAGAGCCAGGCCAGGGCAGAGCCCCGGGGTACCCCAGCCCTGCTGCGGCCCCCGAGGGGAGGCAGGACGGGAGCAGCCCCTGCTGCCCATCCCTGCCCCGCTCCCTCAGCTCTGCTGCACCCTCAGCCACAGGCTCCCCGCCCTCGCACAGCACAGAGCAAAGATCCATGGCTCTAAACTGCTCCACTTCATCATGAACTTCTCAACTCACCAATCAATACGGTATTGAGCAATAAACAACAAGCCAGAAATATTCTTGAACAGAAAAACCGAGCCCACCCTTTTTCAGAATTGTGAATTGTGCAGCTCACGCCTTTTCCAACATAAGTTCAGGAAATAAAAATCTCATTAAAGCTTTAGCCAAAATTTCTAATTCATCAAAGGACCATGTTTTGAATACCAATGAATTGCATGAAAAAGAAGCGCTTTTTTTCTTGTCTGCGTGTCTGTAAAATCTCTCTCAGGTTACAAAACCAAATCTGATGACACTGAAAAGTCTTTCAGGAACAAAGACAGACGAGTAAAACAACCACCAGATCTCTTTAATTCCATGCAAAAGTGTCAACAGCAAAATCACTGCATCTCTGCCATAGCAGAATATTAAATAGTTCATTAATATCCATTTTCCCTTCTTCTCTTTTCAGAGGCTACTAAAATTGTTTCTGTTTGATTTTACATGAGTGAAACTCCTCCCAAATGAAACAGGTACAAGGATCTTGAAAGAACACTCAAGTGCACATCACTCAAGCCCTTGGCAGGCCCTATCTCTGCGAAACAACAATAGCATCCCACTAATAACAATGACTTGCTTAACTATTCATTTTGGTAAATAATGGAACTGGAAATTATCTAGTGATGGATTTACACTTTTACAATGCATCTCAGGGATGAAAATGAATAGGGACAGAGAAATTATGTGTGTTACAATGGCTGACACCACAACTTGAGATCCAGCCTCGCTCCACAGAACAACACCAGCTGAAAATGTGGCACTGCAGTTTGGAGCATTTCACCTTTGTCTAGTTCTACTGTGAGACATCCTATCTATATTATTTGTATTACAGAAGCACTTACAGATGCCAATTAAAACCCAACACAGCTGTAGTAGGCAGAAATAGGGTGAAAACTACAATAGGTGTCATAGCCATTTTAATTCCAGCCACAATAAATCGCCCATTGCTCAGATATTCCTTCTTTTATCGGTTACCACAGAATTCAACGCACTATATGTTCTGAGGGAGCACTAACAGAATGGCCTAGGCAGCCTTTTTTGTTTAAAAATCATACTAATATTGCCAGCGGAGGCCCAGAGGAGAAAGCCTGGTGACACAAGGCTCACTCTCCATCACCTTCCTCGAGAAGCACATGTGGGCCATCAGGTGCAAAATCAGNGCCTTCCTCGAGAAGCACATCCAACTCCAAGACCAGGTGGGCCATCAGGTGCAAAATCAGAATATTTGGAGGCAGGAAGCTCACAAAGGCAACAACTCTTCTGGAAGCGTTTCTAAATGAGAAACGCTAAGTTTCTCTTTAAAAAGTTAGAGATTACTTTGTGTTTAAGTTAACAAATGGCAAGTGTTTACCTGTGACTATTAGTTCTCTCCTAGGGAGTTTATTATAAACAGTATTTCAAACACAGGACTTTAAGAGACAGTGTATAAATATTTTAAATGGTAAAATATAGGTGCTGGCTTTTTTTTGTACTATGTCCAGAAAATTTGCACAAACGCATCAAATTCTCCACCTAGGGAATTTACTTTATTGTTAAGTTTGCATTTAAAACAAATGTACGTGACCTATTTTGGGGCTAATATAACTAAAAGGAGCCTATTTGTTGTTTATTATTTATAGAAGATTCACTTCAGATTAGGCCTCTTGCGGACGCGTGTATCTGTGTGGCATCACAAAGCATCTGCAGACCTGCCCAGCACTAAAACACACGAGGAAAGGACAAGTTAGGACGTATCCAGTACACAGAGTGTTTTATAAAAGCCAAGATTAAAAGCTGGTTTTTCCCTCCTCAGAAAGGCCACATGAAAGAGCTGCTACCCTGGGTAATGCATTGACCTTCTGGGGCTGATAATGACAAGTTCAAGTTCCTGGAGTTGGGGAAGATGTGGAACTGAAGTAAGTGCACTCAAGCAACGAGTCCATCTGCTCTGTTAGAACCCCACTCACAAACCAGCCCGTGCAAAGAAAGAAGAAAACAGTTTAATTTCTTTTATTTATATAACCCAGGAGTTTTTCTACACCATCAGCATGGCTCAAAACTGCTTTCTTAGAGGCTTCAATCTAAGGCACTGATTGTTTCTTTCCATTTTAATAGAAAACTTGAAATTATTTCATATAAAAGGTGTCAAATTTATGAAAATAGAGATGCAAAATTGCCACTCATGTCTCAAATTTTGCATTTTCAGCTTTTTCTTGTAAACAGAAAAAGAGTAAAACACAGTAAAATCATATCTATTCTGTAAGAGATAAAACACCTCTTTTAAAACTTGTAGAAAATCAGAAATGCATTTTTATACAACAACTAAGAAACACCGGAGCTGACCCAAAGCCCTGTGCTGGCAGTCCCTGGTGCTGTAGTTCTGTGGGTGCCAGTGCCCGGAGCTCTGGGGGCAGAGCACAACTGCCCCGATGCTGCAGGCGGGGCTGCAGCAGCCCCACACTGGCGCTGCTCCGGGTGCACTGCAGCATCCGCTGCTGCTCCCCACGCGCATCTCACCGCGTGGTAGCGCATTCTGCGCTTTCAAATATTTATATTTCAAATTACACTGAGATATTACAACCTTCACATCTTTGTTTGAGTTATTTAAGACAAAAAAATAAAGGCTAAAACAAATGCTGTGACTCCAGTTGGTGTAAATCAACATGTACATCATCAGGTTTTAATCATCAGCTCATGCCAAATGGTTTACATTGAAAGATTCCTGCCAGGACGGGCTGTGAGCGCAAAGGGAATAAAATCGTTCCAAAATAAATTCCCTTTTAAATTTTTGCTCTAAAACAGTATTTCTAATTTCTTTCTCCTCAGCCCCAATTCAATCTCATCTCAGAAACATTAATTTATTTAGAAAGAGAAATTAATCACAGGCATCTCTAAAGTCCTGGGCGATTCTAGTCCGGTCAATTTTTGCAGATTTTTGCCTCTCCTTAGAAAACACGGTGATATTAAATACAAAACCCCACACATTGAAAGAACACTAACACTTCTGGAACAAGATCTCGAGCTGAAGTTAAGAAATTGCTATAATTAAACTTGTCCAGGAAGACAGATTAAGGTCAAATATGTCTATTAATTTTGGGTATCCAGTCTAAGCCACCTTAGACTTGACGTTTTTCCTTTGAAGCAGAGCGTTTCCCAGCATGTAACTGGTTGCTGACTGGTTTTCCCGGGGTGTTTTCCAGCCCCGGCCCGGCTGCCCGCAGCAGCCCCTGCTCCTCCCGCAGCCCCAGCCCGCCCTGGCTCTCCCCCTGGCTCTCTCCCTGCCCTCGGGTGGCGGCACCGCGCTCCCGCAGCTCCCGGACCGCCCCGCTGGGGTCCCCCCGTGCCCACGGAGGCCTCGCGGGGCTCTGAGAGCGCCGGGCCCCGACAGCGGCACCGGAACGGCCTCGGCTGGTGGCGACAGCCAAGGGAGTCAAACTTCAGTCACGGGCAATGGTTTGGGTGGGCCTCAAAGCACATTCCATCCCATCCCATCCCATCCCATCCCATCCCATGCCATGCCATGGCAGGGACACCTAGCACTGCCCCGGCTGCTCCAGCCCCCGTGTCCAGCCTGGCCTTGGGCACCTGTGCCACGGCCTGCCCACTGTGCCAGGGAAGGATCCCTGCCCTCTCTCGCACCCATCCCTCTCCTCTGGCAGCGGGAGCCATCCCTGCGGGCCCCGCGAGCAGGGACACGGGGCTGCGGAGCCGCAAACGCCGAAGGGAGAGCGGCAGCTCCCGGCGGAGGGGCCCGGCCCGGGCCGCGCTCAGCGCTGAGCCGGGAACGACCCCGCACACCGCGGTGTCCCTGGGCGGGCAGGGACCCCTGAGCGGGCGGTGACCCCGCACACCGCAGTGCCCCCTGTGCCGGGCAGTGACCCCGCACCCCGCGCTGTCCCCGGGGCCGGGCAGTGTCCCCGCACCCCGCGCTGTCCCTGTGCCGGGCAATGTCCCCGCACCCCGCGCTGTCCCCGGGGACGCCCCGCACTCCTCCGTTTCTCATCGCGACCTTGTCGCTTTGAACAAAGGCGCCGCTCCCGCATCCCGCGCCCCACACAAAGGAGCCGAACACGGCACCGCCACCGAGGGCAGCCAGGGGTTAAAAACCGAGCTCGCAAACAAATGTTTCCGTAATCAACGCTTACCGCAAGCAATGCTCGCAAAACTACAAGAAAAAGAATAATTCTCTGCAAATAGCAGAAAAAACGTTTTCTTCTTCAGGGTAAAATATCCCTTTTTTCAAGTATGTCTTAACCTTTTCTATTTCAGGTTAGCTTGGAAAACAGAAAGGGCTACCTTGAGTTTTATTTTTAATTTGACGCATTAAAAAATGAAATACCCCTCTGAAAATCCTAGAGCCTGTGGCATAACTTCTTCATTTGGATAAATTCTAAAGTAGCTGTTATTTACCCAGAAACCAAAGAACAATCTGTGTTATTAAGATTTTTTTCTAATACATAACATTATTTGTTAACATTCCTAAATGTTCATTATAGGAACACGCAGCCTTTAAAAGCTGATTGTTTTTTCATTAAATCTGGATACTTAGGAGGATTCTGTGCACCCGTTAAATAAACAGCTATCTGGCTAATTTTCAAGTGAATGTTTAAAATACAAATAGTACCCATCAGGACGAAGGCAGGTGCTCCCTGTCTCAGCCCCTCGGGGAGCCCGCCCTTCCCCTCCCAGCCCTGCTGGACCTGCAGGGAGCTCCTGAGTTCTCAGCAACTCTCTCAGAGGGAAAGCAAAAGAATTTTGCTGGTTCAGAATCTTTCCTTCTTTTGAAGTTCCATATCCGGTAGTTTTAAGTCACACTCTCCTTCCCCCGTCTTTCTGTTACACTGTAAATGTCACACTTTGTCCAGACACAATTTCAACAATTTCATTGATATCACAGGGTGCTTATTAGTACATTTATTTCAATCAGATACTTATCTGCATTCAAAGTTACTGCAAAAAAAGTAAGTACCAGAAGATTAATACGGTGCCTTAATCTGAGCATAGTAAACTAGTAAACTCCAGGAGCTGATCTTGAAACTCATGCTCTGAGTTTACCTGTTGACTTTCTACAACCATACACAAAAATCAAGTAATTGAAAAAAAAAAAAAAGAAAATAAAAAGAAAGGATATTTTTACAGCCTGAGCCAGGACTGTTCCTACCATTTGTAGGAACAACTGCTGAGTTTACACAAGAAAATAGTATTTAAAAACACTACATCCCTTCCTTAAAGTAGTTTTTAATGCAAATGAGTCCTTCCTAACCTAGATGTGGTTTAAGCCAAGCCAGAGCTGCTGGCCGCCGTGCAAACCAGCCCAGCAGAGTTTTACCGCCAGAGGAGATCGGGTCAGAGATGGCTCCTGGTGTCAGATCAGTCACTGACTGCCTCAATTACCTTTGGCAAACCATTTAACCTTTCTGTATTAATGGTTTCCTGCCAGTAGAATAGTTCTTCATCATGGTCAGGAGGAGTTTAGCCCATTAATTAATAAAAATAACTATAAAAATACTCTTTTTTTTAAATCCAGGAGCTATCTGTTCTGCGGAACAATACTGAAACTCCAAACTCCTCTGCACATTAGGTAGAAATGAGCTGTTTGTAGGTAAGTGGATGCTATTTCAGAGCAGGTTTTCAGCATCCACACTCTAATGGCTTCACAAATTATGAAGAACAAGGCTCAGGGTTTTCTTGCAGCTCGTGGCTAACAACAACAACAACAAACAGCAGTTTGTCCTGAACTAACAATGTGCATGGTTTCGAGCACTTCCCTGAGTTTTAATGAGCTAAATGAGTTTAAAAGGTATCTGTTGTGAAAATGGCCTTGATCTGCGAGCCTCCCTGCCTTGTTCCAGTCCAAACTTTAGAGCCTGGAGAAGGCCCTGGCAGAGGGAGCTCGGCAGGGAAGCGGGGAGAGCTCGCAGCTCCACGGCAGCGTCCTGCCAGGGCCCGCTGCAATACAGGCTACTCCAGAATCATTTTTCTTTTTATTATTTCATTAAGTTGTATCTCACTAAAGTTCCTCCTAGGATCTCTCTACAGCACCAAATTTTTCATTGAGAAAACTATAAATCATAGGCCTAAATTACAATTTAATTATAAACGCCTTCCCTTCTAATGCTGCCTGGGACCTTTTACCCTCCTACATAATTCTAAAAAATGACCCCTGTCATAATTTCCTTCACTAGAATAATATGCAGAGATCTAATCCTGAATCCTGCTGTCTTATAATTTAATATAAGAGGTAATTATTATTCAAAAGATAATGTTGCAGATATTGAAAATATTCTGAAGTTTAAGTCTAAAAAAAACCTTCCCTTGGTATGTAAAATCCTCTTATTTGACTCTTGCAAGAAAGGAAATAAATAAAAAGGTTTTAAGACTATGCAAAATGTTAGGAATATTATTTGTAGCTGAGATTTGTCAACTATAATTTCTATAACCCTTGAACTACAGAGAAAACACTCACATGCAGCAAAAGCAGGAAGGCACCAGACCATTTATTATTGATCTCTGCTTTTTGCCATGGGTTAGACAGACAGCTCTGGACTGCTGATATCCAGCTGAAAAATACAGCTCAGGTGGCTCCACATTTTGGAACACAAGGAAATCTAAGGTGAGCCAAAGTCAAAAGAAACCCAAATCAAACAAACAAAACCCACATCATGAAACCACCTTCTTACAGCTCAAATTTTATTTCAAATTGATCACATCAAAGGCACAGTTACATTTATCCAAAACACTCCTGTGAAGAAGTTAAATTATAATAAAACCTTAAGGAATTCGTTTTCCCGGTACATTTTAGTACTAGGAATTAGTACATTTTTCCCTAAGTCAGAAAAGCAAGGAGTAACACCATTATGTCAGTTCATCTTGCACCAGAGACGTGGATTTAATCTCAGCCCAGGAACACGGCTGTTACTGCCTGGCTGTTCCCTCTACATAGGAAGGCTTTGACCTTAAAGCCCTTTTTTCTAAAACTGGGTTTCATCAATAAAAATGTGTTTTCTTTCAAGTTAACTCTTAGGGTATGCAGGAATATCTACCACAGAGGGGAACTGAGTGCAGCTGGAGCAGGAAAAGGTGAGGACAAAAATAAGGAGAGAGAATTAACAGAAATAATTCAAGTATAGTGGAGTAAAATTCACAAAACTGGAATGTTTTCCCTGCTTCAAATTCGGGGAGCAAGCCCCATTTTTTCAGGTAAATGAGATATCAAATGAGCTTTATTGCTTCTAACCATATCCAGCTCCATCAGCGAGAACAAATAAAATCCCCTAACTGACAGATTCAACATCCTGAAGAGGGAGAGGCCAGGGAGGTTATCAGAAAATGGGGTTCACAAGAGGTAATTATAGCCCGTGCTCACCCTGCTTAGGTGAGGCAGAACATCACGATACAGCTCCATAAAAATCAAACTATATAATGCAGAGGCACCAGTTTACTGCTCTCTTTGGTTTTGCTTTGGGAGCAGTTCATTTAAGACATAATAAATTGAAGGTTTTTTTCTCCTGTCCCTCCATAAATCCAGGGACAGTGCAAATGAGGAGGTGCTCATTATGGACAAAGGAAAGGGGCTCCCCAGACAGTGACACGAGCTGGGAGCACTGAAGCTCTCATTAAAGGGAGCCCTGTGCTTTTTGTAATAAGGAATATTACTGAACAACACTCCAAGCATGGCTCACTTCATACTGCTGAAGTGAGCTTTTGGGGGGCACTGAAGGGGAAAAGAGGGAGCATCCACAGTGCCACAAACATAAAAACAGAGATGGAGTTTTGCCTGTAACAAATTAATAATAAGTAAGGAAGTGTCACTGAATGGCTTCGTGCAACGCACGGATTCAAGGATCCTCGGAGGATTCATGGAAGGTGTTGGACTTTACTCCTAAATAAACAAACAAAACCAGGCTGGAGGGACGCAGGTAGAAAATTTCAGTTCTCAAAGCACAAGGATTACAAAAGGTTTGAAGGCACCACCAGGGCAATTGGCCAAGAAACCACTACTATTAACACGTTACATTCTTTGTGCACATGACCAACTTTCCCTAAGAAGATCCTGTGGCTGTCCCTACAGAATTTAATTCTGGTTTCGCCAAACCATCACTCCCACCTGTCAGATTACTTTCAGTTGTGCAGCTATGACTGAATGCAGTCACTAGCTCAGCTTTCTGTTGTCTGAGAGCTCAGTAAATATATTTCCTACTCTGGGATTCAGCTCATTAAAGCAAACACTGCTGTGACCCAGGGTCAGGGCACACCCCTGCCAAAACTCAGTGTATACCTCCTTACATTCTGACAGTCATAAGCTTGCTCTAAAAATGATTCTTCAACCTGTTCTACACCACTCATCTCAACCAAATTTCCTGAGCTTGCTAATAAATAAAGTTGTGTGAGGAGTGTCAAAAACCTCCCTGAACTGGAGATCTACAACAGCAAGTGCTCCTTCCCTGCCCACACCTGTTAGTCTGCTATAGAAGCTGTTGTGTTGCTCAGACAATATTTTTGCTGTCGAGTCTGTATTTGTTATTCATTCCCTTGTCATCTTCCAGGTGCTCACAAATAGTTTGGTTGCTTTTCCCAGTGTTTCAGCAGGAACTGGAGGTTACCTCACTGATCTGTAACTCCAGTCTAAAGTCAGGACACTGAGCTGTCTTCCAGCATTTCACCTTCCCTGCACAAGTCTTCAAAACAAGCCACTTCTAGTTCTGAATTTATTTTGGCTCTACATATTCTTTTAATGAGTTTTGAAACCAACAGTCTGACAACAGCTCTCTTGGACACTTCAAGCTGTTTCTTCTGTCTCCAGGACTCAGATCTCACCCCTTTGGCAAGGGCATTAATTATGGTAACTGCTGTCCCCATGGGCAGCTTCAATAGAGACACTACAGAAACTTTTGGCTCTCTCAAAACTCTCTTTGCTCTCCACTGAAAGGTGATCCTACACTTCTCTTTATTTTCCCATTCCTCATGCTCTTAGCAGCCTTATTCTTACTATTTTGACCTATCTTGCATTCTATTTGATGATTTGGCCTCTCTGGTTTTATCACGACGTGAGTACATAAGTATTTTTATACTTACGCCAGTCTGCAAGGTGGTTCCTTACACGTGGCATCCATCCTCATAGAATAGTTTGCATTTGACAAAAAGGTCCCATTTATGTAATTATTCAGATTTCGGGTCTGAATAATTCCCAATAATTGCCACATTAGGTGTCCAACACTGTCACTGGTTATTCTTAGCTTTAATTGCCTGCTAAACTCAAAACTTGCTGCCCTTTTGCCTGTGATGGCCCAAACAGTTTTGGCTTGGCCTTCTGCCTTCCTTTGGCACACCCGCTCTACGTTCCAGAAGGTGTTTAAGTTTTTTACTCTACCGGAATATGGGGGACTAACAATATTGTCACTCTTTCCCTGTCTGTAACTGGAGGCCACAACAAAGAGAAAAATCAAGCCCAAGCTTGCAGTGATTGCTGGTGGCAGCACTCATTCACGGTCCAAGAACGCGCATTCCTCCAAGTTTGCAGCAGTACTTTTGCAAATGGAAGGCAGCCCCAGCACATTGTCTCTGCGGTTTAATAGGCTGCCCTAAGAGCACGTTTGCTCAGTCCCCATCAAACACGGGTAATTGACAGCTCTCCACCCCCAGCATCCCCACTCCGAGAGGGCCGTTTCCCCAGGAGCCGCCTCAGCCAACCTCAAACACTTTATTACTGCTCAATTTGGGTCTGCTGCCCACTCTAAGTGGCAGTGCTGAGGGTCTCTAACTCTCTCTTGTCTCGCTAATCAATATAAGCAGTCACTTCCACGGCGTTTCCCTGCTACTCAGCAAGAAGGACGAGAGAGTGCCACGGGTTGTAAATAGCGGAACGGCCTCAGTGCTACATCACAAAGTTAAACTTCAGAAACAGGAGCCTGCTTTTATTTTGGACTTTTGGGCTTCTTTTGGGATTTTCTCTGTTTTGATTCTTTCCAGGCAGAGCGAAGCAGTGCACTTGGTTTTCTGCCATTCCCGCTAAGAGCCTCCTCGGTGGGGAGGGTCACCCTTACCCTCCCAGGAACACAACTTCTCTGGGAGCAGCACGTGGCTGGAGACAGCACCAAGAAATTCCATAAAGTGCCAACCACAGCTTTACAGTCGCCGCGTTATGGGTATGAGAAAGTCAGGATTAAACAATTATTGCCTGGAACTAAGGCAGTAAAATTTGTTTATGAGGTAAATTTTAACAAGAAACAAACAGTTAGTGTTGTTTATAAGCAAACTCAAGCTGTAAAATGCAGGGAATGCTTTGTAAATGCCCGTCCGTGGGCCAGGTGAGGTCCTGGAGGGAAGCTCCCTGCTGCTTGCAGCTGGCGCTCACACACAGTGTGACCAGCTCCAGGTGACGTCAGAGCCAGTGGCTGTGCCCAAGGATGGCAGGGACAAAGCCTCCACTTGCTGCTGAAGGTGTTTCTTCTCACAGGTCTTCCCTTCCACTGCCCGGAACGAGCTCCCTGTCCTGTCCGTACCCAAAACAGCCACAACGACTGCCCACAGTATTCTGGTGTTGTTTAGGTTGGAAAAGGCTTCTAAGCTGCTCAAGTGCAACCATTAAGGCACCGCTGCCAAGGCCACTGCTAAACCATGACCTTGGCAAGAGATGGAAGGGCAGTCAGTGACCCGGCAGCAAGCAAGTCAAGCAGAGGCTGCTCGAGGTCCCTCTGGCACAGAGCAGAGTGCTTGGATCCAGTCCTAAATTCAGTACACTCTGGTTTCCCACTGCCACCTTGGTTAAGAGAAATCGCCCATACTTTTACTGAGCACTGCAATGAACTCTGTTTTAATGAAATTGTTTCCTCAGGCTGAGCCCCAGGAGGACTCAGGTTTCCCCTGCAGCGCAGCCTGACCACACCAGTAACAGCAGCACAAGGAGCAGCCTCCCCAGGCTGACTCCAGTGGCAGGGCAGCAGAGATGGAGCATGCACACCTCCACAGCCCAGCAGAGCATGGCCCAGGATGCTGCAGATGTGAAAAGCAAAGAGCAGCCCCTGAAAAGGCAGAGCCAAAGGCTGCTGGGGAACAGCAGGGACGCAGATGTAGGGCCAGAGCAGTCCCTGCACCTGGCTCCACTGCACAGCCACCCTTCCACCTCCAGGGCCACCCAGTGAGCGCACACTGCCCGGGCACTACCCAGGAATGCCACTGCTTTCATTAAAACCCTCTTGGCATACTTTGAGGAAGGAAGTCCACCTTTGCTGATCCCACTTTACTCTTCCACAACAAGAAAGAAATAAAAAACCTGGGGGGAGGAAATGTAACATTATTCTTTTTACTGCACGCACGCACGAAAATAATCTTTAAAAGTGAGTATCTGCCTACTGCAAAGTATTGAGGTGAAAAGGGAGGTGTTATCATCCCCGTTCCCCCAGGATCTCTTAGAATGTGTGTGTTTCTGTGGTGGTTGGCTTGTGGTTTCGTTGTTCACTACAGTTTCCCAGAGCCCTATATTTTACTGAAACATAAGTACAGGCCCACCAATTTGCTGACAAGCTGATCTATTGGCTCTAGGACACTGAGGGGAATTATGCTCCTGCCGCCCTGATGCTCTCCTTTGTTTAGAAAAAGAAGAGAGAAAGAGAGAGAGTGAAAAAAAAATCCTCAATCGTTTAGTACAAGTCATTTTACATGCTGGGATAATGAAGTATAAAAATGCCTTCAAAGGACTGATTTCCTACTTTTAACTCACTACCAGCCGAGCTCTTTGTGAGGCCCTCTGGAACATGCATTCCCAGCCCCACTCAAACAAAAGAGCTGCGAATTCATTAAACTATTTAATTATGCCTTTTTATTTTTCTCCATTAGCAAGCCCTGCCAGTACAAAGTAAATAAAGCCACCATGGTCTTTCCCCAGCAGACACACTGACTGTTTTTATTCTTTATTCAGTTTACAATATAAAGGGCTATTTTTCCCCCCTCCTCCTATTCTTGGCGAGTTTCCTAATACAAGCCCTACAAACAGAAGCATCCAACTGTACATGCGACGCATGGCAGCCGGGAGCAGCACTCAGCATTGCGAGCACATACCCCAGACAGCTTTCAAAGTACCAGCAGCCAACGGCAGCCTAGCAGCACTTTGCAGCCAACGCGGAAAAGATATTAGCTTTTTTTTTATACTCTAGTAAATTTGCTTTTTACATCTATTTCTTTTCAGAAGGGCTTGTTATTGAGCTTACTGTCCACAAATTCCATTGATCTCAGGCTGTGACTCAATCCATATGCTCACGCTTTGACACCAGCACAGCAAGCAAGCGATACAAATCCTGTTCAGGCTACAAACTTATTGATTTTATAGATTTCCCCCAAAGTTGTGATAATGATATATCATTGTTAAATTTGGTAGAACAAACTGCTTTCCCAATCTGTCAATGCGAGCATGAAAACCAATTCACAGCCTTGTTTAGAAGGCTTTCCCTTCAGAAGAATAACTACTGCTGGCGGAGGCAGATCACCAACACCCGCCGCTGGCAGCGGGGTGATGGATGTCACCTTCCCAGTTGCCCTTTCCCGACCCGCAGCCCGCTGCGTTCCCAGACTTGCCTCCTGGTTATGAGAACCACCCTTATTTTTCAGAAGCCTTTCTCAAATTCATTATTTAAAACTTGCAGTAGATGTAAACCGTAATAATAGCTTTTAAACATATTTCCTTTAAATATTTTAGATGCATTAAGATGACATGAGAATTATTGATTTTAGCAAATCACTTTTGCTTGTTCTGTTCCTGGGCTCAGATAAATGGCAAAGCCGTGCTTTTCCCTTCCATGAGAGGGAGACAGAACCCTGGCTTAAAGAGGAGTGGCCTCACTCCCTGCTCCACCATAATTCCTCAACCTCCCAACAGTGGGAACAGCGGAACGTGTTCCTTCACAGACCGCCCTGCCAAACCCACTCGGGCGTTTTCCTCATGGCATCCCACCGCCAAAGCAGAAACCCGATCTGCCACATCTCCCAACCAGCAAGCACGGGGCCGTGCCAGAGGCATTAGGAAGATGAAACTCAAGCTGTTTCTCAGGTTCTGAGAACGCGACATGAGAAGCTCATCAGTCCTTCTGTGCTTATCACAGGACAGAAAGGCTCTCACCAGCACCACGTCTGCAGGGTGCAGGAGATGGACACAAACTGTAAACAGCTGTTGTGTTTTTAACAAACCATGAAATAGCTCCAACAAAACCGTTTGCTGGAATGACAATGTCAGCTTTCATTCCCACGTTCTCCTCCAGCTCTGAAGCAACTATTAGGCCTCCAGAAGGACACCTAGAAATCATGAACAAAACACTTGCCAAAGAAACCGAAATTAATAAAAAAGGCAAGACTTGCTAATTTAAAAAAATAAATTTAGGAAATCCATGCAAATAAATAGTTTCTCTTGAAAACCTTCTCTTTTCCATCCCAGTCTTTCCATCTGTTATTTATCCATCTTCACTCAACATCCATCTCTTAGCACTGGAAAAGCAGCTGAACTCCTCCAACGTGGTGTCACAGTTCCACATGCCCCACGCCGTGGGAGCCTCGCTGTGCTCTCCCAGCCCTGCTGGTGATGCGTGCCCACATCTGGCAACACAGCCCCGAGCATTTCACCGTTCCTGGGACGACAGCCCGGAGCCACCTTTGGAAGGGCTGAACATCTCCCACCAGTGCCTATCCTTTCACTTCTGATTTAATTCAAGGTGATAGGTGCTGAACTCTTTTACCTACCATGGCTTTTTCTGAACTTGCTGAATGCCCTTTCCAAATATGTCTTTGCAAAAAGTCTTTCTGAACTTCAGGGCACTTGAAATTCAAGCACCTGCCTGCGGTTTCTCTTCTTTGTCTTCCAACTCTGATAAGAAACAACAACTCTGATATACTTCTTATTCATCTGTGGTATTTCTACTGTTTCCTCACTGAAACAGCAATGTCAGGCTAAGAGAAAGGTGACAGAACAGCACAAATTCAGATATTTTATTATCATGTCACTGAAGAGCTGTGTTTCATGCTTCTCTTTCAGAGCACAAAGGGTCTCACAAGAACAGACTATTTGCTGGGCAGAGGAGCTTCTATCAGTAACAGAATCAGCATTCAGCTATTGCTGTTGGAAGAAATGAAGACCTTAACCCAGGAAGTGTCATCCTGAACTCACTCGTGTGATGGGAGAACTGAGACTTGGTGAAACTTGGGCTTGCCAAAGGCCTCCCAGGAAACCAGTGGTAAGGTGGTGCCCAGGGATGGAGACCCTCACCCACTGTACCTTACACCTGTTCTGGATCATGTCAGCTCATGTCTTCTTCAGGAAACGAGATTCACAAAGGGAATGTTCTCTCATATTCCTCATTATTCCTTGTTTACTGGACAAATAATGACTTTGCTCCAGCCAGTCCCTGCAGTAGTACAGTCATCACAGGCTCCTCCTGCATGGTTCCTGATGACCCTCCATACCACTTGATATTGAATTTATATGACCCCCACAATAGGAGAAACCTGTTCTTGGTGTTCCCACTCAGGGTAACAGAACGTGGCGGAGGATTAACATTGTGGTTCCAGATGACGACAGAAGGGAACTGCTGTCTCAGAAAAAATTAAGTCTGAATGTCTAACAGGAATCTAAAGACATCCAAAGAGTACAAGTACTTCCAAAATTATCTTAATTCCTTCCTTGCTCTGTGCCAAAGCAATCTGTTTGGACAAGCCACAGAATCTCTGCCTTCAATTTACACTTCTGGAAAAATAAGTCTTTCCTTTCTCGCATCCCACTCTTTCTCACTTTCCACCCCCCCCAAAAAAAGGGAGAGAAAAGGGAAAAAAAGCCCTTCCTGATAATTGCACTGGTCCAAATGTGCAGGGCTTTCATACAGAATGATGGCTTCCCTTGTCTCCTGCATTTGTTCATCTCCTTTGGGAGGAGCAATTTACAGAAAGCATTATCGATTTTTGCCATAATAGGTACAGAGATGCCTCACTGTCCCCGCTCAGCCAGCTCACTCTCTGCATCACAACTGTCAGGCCAGTTTGTGAAGACCGTCATTATTTTTTTTCAAGTAAATCCATCACAGGAGTGGGGGAAAAGTGATGAAAATAAAATTATTTTCACCTTGCCATAAAAAAGAATGGCCGTGTTCCCTAACAGAAATAAGTGCAAATGCTGTCAACTAAGAGAGCGGAAGGGAAATTCAAAGCAAATAAAAGTGGGCTGGGGGGAGGACGGGAATGGGGGTGCGAGAAGCCATGGCAGGAGCTAATTTACTTTGAACACATTCTGGAATTTTCCTGTTAAAGCCGCTATTTACAACTCTTCCAGTTGTTCTTCATGTTCTCATTTCTCAGGAAGTGCTGAAATCTATACTTTGTACAGATATTTACTTTGGCTTTTAGTGCGCAGAGGAGATTGCGGGTTTGGGGATGCAGTTATTAAATATTATTGGTCTGGGGGATGAAATGTGCCATGAAAGCTCCCTGTGAATGCAGACCACCCACCCGCCCCAGGATTACCACTGCTCTTGCTCCTTTGTGTGGGGCTGGGGGCTTCTCCCACTCCCCATTCTCTGGGGCAGGCTGAGGCCACCAAACTCATTCTGTCCCTGATCAGCATGTGAATGTTGTGGGACACTTACTTCAAATATTTCTGAAGCTAAAAAAGCCTTTTAGAAATCACATCTAAAAACAAACAATTCCCCCCTGCCCCTCGCCTGCATTACTGACTCTCCGACAAGCCCTTTGGTATTCATCCCTCCTCCTTGATTAGTTTTTGCTGTACCCTTCATGTTGGTCACTTATCTCACATCTTGAAGGTCACACTCTTGTACTCCCCTATTCCACCAGCCCTGGCTTGCTTTTTATTCCTGAAGACAGCCTTGTTTTGGGCTCAGAAGGTTTAATCCAAGAATTGGCTCTGGATCTAATTCCCAGATCCTCAGTTCATTAGCCATGAAAAGTGATAGCTGCTTAAGATTTTTATGAGCCATTGTTCCAAAGCGGGCCACAGAAACGGCACAATTACCCAGTGCAGTGCACAAAGCCCTGGCTGCCTCTGGCACTGACACGAGGAGCTCGATAGCAATCAAACAGCTTAATGAAAAGCAGCAAGTTTGCTCTTGGTGAGGAGTGAGGGATCTCTGAAGTTTGTTTCCACGTGGTGCTTTCTGTAAGGACACTTGTTAGGACAAAATTTAAATCACCCTACCCATCCTTCAGGAGCATTGGTGCTAAAGGAGACACAACTTGGCTTTTTGACCCTTCCACACAAGCACTTGTGAACATCACAGAATCCTTTGGGTTGAGAAAGGATTTAAAATCATTAAGCCCAGCTGTTTCCCCAGCACTGCCAGGGCCACCATTAACCCATGTCCCCAAGTGCCACATCCACAAAGCTGTTAAATCCCTCCAGAAATGGGGATTCCACCGCTGGCAGCCTCTGTCAATGCCTGCTCATCCTTTTCATGAAGAAATTCTGCAGATGTCCAACCTGAACCTCCCCAGCACAGCTTCAGGCTGATTCCTCTTGTCCTGTCCCTTGTTCCCTGGCAGCAGGGAAGAACCCTGAGAACAACCAGACTTCCTATTACCTGCAGCATTTAGGGCTTGTCTGTCCTGTCCCTCTGGAGTCCGAAGCAGATTTACGCATTAATATTGCAACTTGAATTCATTGCAAAGGGATGTCCCTGTACCTGCATCTGTCCCCCACCGTTCCCCCAGGACAGCCCCTGGGTCTCCAGCACATCCCAGCAGGCTGCAAACCAAGCCAGCTGCCCCTGGCAGAGGGAAGGTCCCTGCCCTGACGCTGCCCACCCAGAGAAGCAGCAGCAGGCCAGCTGAAATCCACACCTCAGGGTACTGCAGAGCGACCTCCCCACGTGAGCCCTTCAGGACTGAGGGCAAGCAGAGAGCCTTGGCACCTTGTGTCCTTGGACCCACACTCATCACAGCAACAGCTTTGTGCTCTGCAGATATTTCTAGTCCCTTTCTCACTAGACATGTTTCTATAAAAACACCCTATATATTAAGAAAATGAAACATCAAGCAATAGCTGGGTCATCCTAGCTGCACATGTATGAACAGGAGATGATGCTGCTGCTCTCAGTGAACAGCCAGCACCTTTCATGGTGGAGCTGGGCTGCAACGATCCTTGTGGGCCCCTTCCAGCTCAAGATACTCCATGAATCTGTGATTCCATGGGAAGAAAGGGAGAGCTGGCAGAGCAGCAGCGATGGGGACAGCAGGCACAGACAGGCTGGCAGTGCTGCACTCTCCCTTTGGAGCTCCACCACCTCCAGACCCCACAGTGACACCCCACCCACGGGCTTTGTATCTGCCTCAGGTATCTATGGGAATTCAAATCCTGGCTTCTCACTAGAAAGCAAAAAATAAACTTTGTCATACAGATCAAACATATCGGGACAGTTTTGCTAGTTTATTAATTGTATCTCACACTCTCTGCTGTGCAAACAACAGGGCAATCCTGTCAATGAATTCCCATCCTAGGGGAAACATCAGTTGAAATTAGTTTAGTTTGTTCCTTTGCTCTAACGAGTGCATGCGAGACTGTAATTGTTTCTAACTCTCTGCTCACTCTGCCCACACCGAGGGCCGTGTCAGGGCAGGTGGCCACCTCCTGGCTCTGTCATTTAGCCAATATTGAGCTGCACTTCATTCCTACATATGCCGAGACACAGCCATCCCCACCCGGAACAGATGTACCCACACATACACACATATGGGGCTGCTGGTTAATGCAACAAGCACAGTAAAAACAGGAGGACTGGGAAAATTTGGAAAACAGCCTGCAGAAAAACAGCTTCCATTTAACTTTTTAATTTTAAACTATATTAAATTAACCATGATCACAGGAGGAGTAAGTGCTAAAACCAGACGAGTTCAAGGGTTTGACGCCAATGTTTACATTTGGGAACAAATGGGATTTCACTGCGGACATGGAACACGTGCAGGCCCACCCCTCTTCCTTCCAGCTGGAGCATTAAGTGTGGCTTTGCTTTGAAGAATCACCAGAGACATGGCAACTTGGTACTCAAAGATTCCCTCCCCATGTGTAAACACGGTCAAGCCCATTGACTTTAGTGACAAAACAGCTATTTGCCAAATTTTTGTGATCCCGCGTCATTGCGGATCCTAAGAAATGTATAGCAGTACCCATGTCAAATTCTCCATGTTTACTGAGCTCTCCTCAGTTCTATCTGAAGGGGCAAAGGGAGGGACGATGTCCAATTCCAAAGACACACTCACATGAGTGGCTGACAGGGATCTTACCAGAGGTGATCCACCTCCACCAGTGCTTGCTTTGGCCAGACAGTATTTGATGGCATCTCCCAAGGCTTTTCTTTTTCCTTTTTTTCGTTAAGAGACAGAGAAATTAACTTCTCACATGTCCCTCTACACTCCCTGGGTTTGTCACTGCTGGCAATCCAACTGTTGTCAAACCCGTATTTTAACAACTTTGTTTCTTTTCATGTTTTGTTAAGTCTGGCAGTGCCATGTCAGACAGTTCTCACCTACACTTCAAGCACACTGTTACCATTAAACAAATAAAATATAAAGAGAAATTAGCAGAACTGCTCATCTTAGAGATAAATAGAACTGAGTACCTAATTTGAATGGATATTTAAGTGAGCAAATAGGGTGAGTGATGTGCTCTCCTTGCAGATAAAAACACATGCATCAAATTTCCATGGGTTTGGTGGCCCACGGAGTAGAAGTTGGAAGGAAAAAAGAAATGTCTCTGGTTTTTGGGTGGAATTAAACTAGGAAGGGAGTACATAAGAAAGTGGGTTATTTGTGGAAAAACACTAGGGCAGAAATTGAGTCTGCTGTGCTGCTTTGTGCTCAGCCTCTGGCTGTCCAGCTGGTAACCAGATCATGTGGAACACAGGCCTCCGAAAGGTGGAAAAAGATCTGAAATATGAAGCACTGCTGTTTTACTGCTAATTCAATAGGGAAAAAACCCTATAAAATATTAAAGAAAGTATTTAAAAATATATTAAACACAATTTGTACCATAATAGCTTAACCTGACATCAAAACACAGCTTACAGCTTGTTTGTGCCGAGTTCCAGAGTGCGGCTAACAGAATCACAGGCAGAATGTTCCACACAGCCTCCAGCGCTTGGCAAAATAGGATTTGGGCTTCGTTAAAACAAATTCCAGGTGGAAAATTGGGCATGCTGATAAAAGCAGCGCAGGAAAGAGTGTTAGCTCTGATAGGGTAGGATGGGTATTGAATTCACTCTTAACATTACAAGACTTAATTAAAGAGGTTGACCTGAGGACCCCAAGCGGCGCTGAGCTAAGAGAGCCATTCCTGCTCCAGTGTGGTGCTACCAAAGTTAATTCTCGTTAATATGACTCCAACTGGAACGTGTAGAGAAACACCCTAATCCAGGGGGGAAGGCTGCATCACTGCTCACCAACAGAAATAAAGAACACAAAAATGTAGATAATGCTTCAACAGCAGCGTATTCAAACGCAGTTATCATCCAGGGAAGACTAATTTTTATTTCTGGATCAGAATGTTACGTAATTTCCCACGGACATAGACAGCATTTTCTTTCAAATGACCCTTCTTATTCCAAAGGGGACCAAAGCATAGAATGAGGGCTCAGGAACACCCTTGGTCTTGGAAGCTGTGGCTCGCTGGGCTGTGGTTCAGTGATGCTGACTCTCAGCAGCAGCCAAACTGGCTGCCACAGCATTAACATTATTCTTAAAGAAAAGTCTAAATTAATGGGTATTTTTAAGACAAATTCTTCTGTGATGAATTTTTTTTCACTGAATGTCAGTCATGCCAACAGCCATGCCTGTGCTGGACGTTGGCACCTGCTGTCCCTCGCCTCCTTCCACTCGCTGTCACCCATCGCTGTGCTCAGGGAAACCACCAAGAAACCACAAAGATTCTTCAGTCAGACAAGGAGGGCAAGAGACTTTTGAAAGGGGCGAAAATCCTGGGTGACAGGAAGGCAACCCTGCCTTCATCCCAAGGGAAGATGAACTGTTAAAATTCTGTGTTTGAAGGCCAGCAGTGTCAGACCGCACCAGGCTCCTAACGCACTTCCAAAGAGGTTGTTTGGCCCTTGGTTGGGTAACGCTTGCCTGGTGTTGGGACAGGAGGAGATGGGATCAGAACACACCCATGGCCCCTTTCTCACAGGGATGGACCTGGAGCTAGAGATGACGTTTTCTGCCAGGGAGAAAATTTTTAGCTGAGAACATTCAGCTTGTCACCCATCACCTCTGCAGACCCAGGATATTTTATTTCACCAAACTAAAGCAAAAATGTGCTGATAATGTTGGAAATCATAGAACTCACAACATCTGCAGAAGTTAAGGTGCAACAAAAAAAATTATTTCCTCCTTTGAGAACTTCCTCATGCACCAAACCAGGCCCCCATCAAAATCTACAAAAAGAATTTCTGAACAAAACCACAGTGAGCCTAAACAACATCTGGCCAATCAAATTTACAACAATAGAAAAAGCGCAATAAAAGTTTACTTCTTTTGAAGAAGAAAGACTTATTTTTAAAAGCTTTATATACAACCCTGAAATTAAGGTTTCTAAACCAAGCCTCTCTTCAGCTGCAGGACTGGACAAAGACAAGGAGCAAATGAGAATCAGCCTCTAACTGTGCTCTGCCCTCAACATTAAAACCTTCCTCTGCTAATCCTTGGAAAGACCAAGATGAAGAACACTGCCAGTAAATTGAAGGCCATTCCTTGTCACGTGCCAATCCACAGTGATGCTCTGAGAGCCTCCCGGATGGCCACCACCCCCACAGCGATGGGCCACCTGGGGCTGGGGCTAGAGCCCAAGGAGCTGTGAGCGTGATCAGATCCCTGCTGTGATCGCTCCAATTCATCACACAAACAGCGCTGAGCTGCAGCTTTGCTCTCCCAGAACTACTGAGGGAGGAGAGAACACCAACAGCTGCCTTGGGTCCCCTCCAAATGTCCACTTAGACCCATGTCCAGCATCCACGAGCCTTCAAAGATGAGTATTTATACTCCTGGAGGAGTGTAAATAGAGCGGGCAGGTGATGGGAGCGCATGGGCTCCCCTCAGCAGGCTGTGAGCCATTCTCAAGGGAGCTGCATGGGAGCACACCAGGAGCTC
This sequence comes from Spizella passerina, assembly GCA_013401375.1. NCBI lineage: Eukaryota > Metazoa > Chordata > Aves > Passeriformes > Passerellidae > Spizella > Spizella passerina. Next base: position 29,105 of record WBNQ01086654.1, read on the forward strand.
AGCCATTGCTGACTGCAGGCTTCACTGGGCACCGAGGGGCTCAGGAGAGGTGAAAGGAGGGAGGGCCGTGCCTCTGGGCACTCACGGTGCTTTTCTCACCCTTTAGTGACAGCGTGGGAGAAGGTGCAAAAACACTCATCAGAAAAACGAGTAATTGAAAAGGATGTGGAGGGTGGGCCCCCACCTCGAACCACACCGGAGAACTGAGCCCTGGCAAAAGCACGAGGGGATTGAAAAAAAGACAGAGCTCTGCTGGGTGCAGCGGAGCCAAGGATGGGCCTCAGCTGGGGCTGTGACACCGCTGGGGCTGTGGCACCGCCGGGGCTGTGGCACCGCTGCCCAAGCGCATCCGCAGCGGATCCCAGAGCCGCGGCCGGGAGCTGGAGCAGGCCCCGCCATGGGGCTGGGCTCCAGGAGCAGGGACAGTGCCCGGCCCTGACACAAAGCAGAGCCTGTGGCTGGTGGGCCACACTTACAGCCACACTCCCCGTAGCACCTGGGGGTGTCTCAAGAGCAGAAACAGCCACGCAACATGAACAGTGCACGAAGAACCAGCTGGCACAAAATTACCACCTCTGCTTTACGAGAACATCTCCTCTCCCCGCCCCTTGTACCAATCATCTGGCAGTTTCCATTTGTCCCTGCAGCCAAGCAGACAGGAATTTTCTGCCCACAGTCCTTGATCCCTATGTTATCTGTAGAAACACAGCTGTTAACCGCACACTTTAACCAAGGCATCAGATCATACATTTTTCATATAGATTTGGACCTTCTTTTGTGGCTTGGAAGCACACACAGGTATTGGGAGCAAGTTTACTCCAGAAAAAATTCACTAGCAGCTTAATTCTGAAAGATGACTCCCACTAAAAAGATGTTAAATCTTGTACCTTAAGTTCAGTTGGTTTTACAGAAGGTCCAACACCATAAATTTTCTAATCCCCAGTTTTGGTCTCTTCTTTCAATCCTCTCTCCTGCTACTGACTGCCCATGCAGGATTTCCCAAACAATCATCCTTCTCTCAAGCCTTTGCAAATGTCTGGAGAGCCCAGATTCCAGCATGGACCCTGCAGGACACACTGTGCACCAGCCCCCTCCTTGAGACAGCCTGAGCTGCTGCCTGAGGCTGCTGGAGCTTCCCCGATCTCCTCTGAGATGGGTACAAAGCACACATCGTTCCCTCTTTAAGCGAACCAGCTGCTGCAAAGACAAGGGTTGGTCCAACCCCCGTGACTGGCGGTTCACCTCGTGCCCAGCTTCACTCCTGCACTTCAGCACAGGGGATGAGGTTAAGAACCAGCTGTTTCCTGGCTCTTGCCTCTCTGATGTTCACAACTCCCTGACATTCAAGGGTATAAACTTCCATTTAATGCTACTTTGAAACAATTCCTTTTTCAGAAATGCTGCTGCTACCCCAGAAGCACCAACCTCCCACGGGCAAGGAGCAGCCAGCACAACCCATGGACACGGATATTTACACAATTCCTTCAGAAAACAAGCAGGAAAATATTGAACATCTTGGGCTTTTCAGCCTTGGGTACAACAAGTCAGAATGAACTTCCATTTTCCCAAAGAGCCTAGCGCAGGTCAGGCTGCCACGGGGCCACAAAATGGTGTGGCTTAGGAGGGACCTTAAACCTGATCCTGTTCGGGCCCTGCCTTGGGCAGGAACACCTCCCGCTGTCCCAGGCTGCTCCAAGCCCGCTCCAGCCTGGCCTTGGACGCTCCGAGGGATGGGGAGGCCACAAACTCTTCGCGACCCAAGGGAGAGCAGCTCACCGTGAGAACGCTGGATTGTCTCTCCTCTCAAAAAGAAACCCAAGCCCACACCAAGGGCCCAGGGAGGAGCACGAGCAGGTGCCACCTGTGAGCCAACCTGTGCCACCCTGGGCTCGGCACAAAGCCCCTCTCGCTATAGGTGTCGCTGTGGACCCATCCAGCACCTGGAACGCATCCGTGTGCGAGGGGAGAAGAATGAATACTTGAAAATTAATGATGTCAGCCTGTCTTCATATATCAAGCTAATTTGAAAGGGCTTTAATTTTCTTAAAGGATAAAAAAAGGTTTCTTTGCTAGATTAAATTTGCAATTGTCATTCATATATTGTTTATAAGGTACTCATCTCCTCACTCGCTATTTTTTTGTTTTTGATTTTGTATACTAGTTAGCAGTGAAGACTTGTCTGCGTGTATCAGAAGGAATAAAGAGAGAAATGTCCTTAACTGTCAGTTTTAATAAGAGGAGTCAACATGCCTCTATTCAGGTTAAATATTGCCCTGTCACATTTCAATAGAGTCAACAGATTTTTTAAAGAAAAGTCAAAAGCACTGTGTTTGCAAAAAATAATAATAAAAAACCCTACCCCCCACCTCCTTGTCATAGAGTGTCAAAGCCCTTCTTTATTTGGGGGGGCGTGGAGGCAGGACAGAAAATTCTTTTGTAAAATGTGAAAAATTACTACTCATAATTGGCACTGACATGAAAAAGGTTGGGGTTTTTTTGTTCAAAAAACAAAGAAAATCTCTAATTTAATAATCACCTGCAAAGTGTTATTGTGATGGGAACAAAAAACACACAATCAAAGTCATCTCTTTTAAGTAACTATAGTGTTTTTAAGCAATCACTGTGCTTTACTGCAGCTCACACAGATAAACCGATGATGTGCAAAGTATAACACGACACTCCAAATTCCTCAAGTAAAGTTTCTCAAATAAAAGTGACAACCTACACAGAGGAAGAGCAAGAAAGGATCTGTCAGGTAAAAGGCAATCACCAAAAGGATGCAAAAGGAGGAGATTCCACAGCGATTGATTCCATAAGAAAACGTGCAAGAGGTGACTCAATCCCCTGGGCAGAGCCTGCCTGTGCCTGCAGCCTGGTCAGGAGGGTGCTCGTGACCTTCAGGTGCAAACTCGTGTGGGCTCATCCTGCCCAGTCACGACTGGTCTAACCCTGTGGAGGAAGATGGGACACAAAGCAGATGTCTCATGGAATAAAATACAGTTTCAGATTTGAGTGACAGTGTTTGAAGCTCAAGACCATTATTTGGAGTTACTTGTCTTTACTTCCTTTGTTGATGACAAGCATTGTTTTAGAGCCAGTTCTTGGTCTCTGCCGCCTCGATTGTTCACAATCACTGCCTGACGATTTTTCGTAAGTCAGCAGAGCACACAGACCTAGGGAACTCACAGAGCCCCAGACCTGCACCAGCAGGGGATGAGCACAGAACCACTCCCCAGGAGAGGAGTGTGAACTAATTCACAAGTCACCATCTGTCCTTGTGCTCACCCAGGTCCAGGGGCTGTGCAGGGATGGACGGCCGATCCCCGCTCCCCTCCCATCGGACCCCCACAGTCTCAACCAAGGCAGCTACTCAGATGAGCTGTGAGAGCCCCATAAATCCTCAGGCTGCATGTGAGCCTTCTTTTTCACGGGGCAATCACCAGGGCGACACCACGTCCTGCATTTGGGGAACACACAACAATCTGGACATCTGTAAAACCGGTTTCACGTGAAGCTTCCAAAGCAAAGCTCACACAGGTCAGTGACACCAGAAAACCTCCTCTCGGTTCAGGTAACCCACACCCCTAAAATCCAGGTGGTTCCCAAGATTTTGTTTTACAAGCCATCTACCAGATGCTTACATTTCGTTTTGCAGGCTGTCTAATTTTCGTGCAATGGCCCCAAGATTTATTCAGTGAAACCGAATCCTGCTGTGCGCGGAGCCGGGCGAGGCTGAGCACAAAAGCAGAGCTCGGCCGCTCCGTGTGCTCCTGCACAGGCACGGGACCTGCTCAGGATGGCTTTTCCATCCTGCCTGGAGAGCGCTGCCTTTGCTGCCTGCTCCCACGTTTACCAGCCCGATAAGCTGCACCTTCCCCTCTGACTCCTGCCAGGAGAAACCCTGCAGGGGCCCAGCAGCCTCCTGCAGCTGGAACTGGGGACAAAGGCTCGGCCCAAACCATCCCAGCCCTCCTGTGGGACACCAGCCTCACACAGCTTTGGGCACGGTGGGACAATGGTCCCGTGGCACGCTGCGCCCCAGGAGCACAGGGCACCTGGAAATACCCATCCCAGCTGCCAAGAGCCAAACTGGGACAAACAGGAGTTTCAAGAAAAACCCAAATAATACTCAAAAGAAGTGTTTCATTAAAAAGAAATAAACTAAAAAAATGAGTGGAAATTGATACATCAATGTCACACACAGATCATCAGTGAAAAATCCTCCATCAGTAGAATTGTCTTCCCATGAAAATAACTTTTTTTGAACCATCCCCAAGTTTATGGAAACATGCACTATAAAAGTATTGGAATTTCCCGTGAAAACAGCTGTTTACCTGAAACCAGTAAACAGTTCAAGTAAAGCCACCAGAAAGTCAAAAGATGGATCTATCAACACCAAGATGGGGTGAGGTTGGTGGCTCCGGTGTTCAAAGCGTTCTTCATTAGAACACTTACTGTAATTAGATTTTCTTGCTTTACAGCAACTTGTGGGGAAATAAAAACCAACAGCTTATCATGGAATCATAAAATGGTTTGGGTTGGAAGGGACCTTAAAACTCATCCAGTTCCACCCCTCTACTGTGCCCTCTTCCACTAGACCAAGCTGCTTCAAGCCCCCTTCAACCTGGCCTGGAAGACCTCCAAGGATGGGGCAACCACAACTTTCAGTTTTTATTGGTTTTTTACATATTCTACTTGCTGCCAAGCTTCTCCTATACACTGTTTTCAGCTTTGTATTTCCTGCACATGAAGTAAATCTGGTGGAACTGGCAAGGGTATCATCCTCCTGCTTGTTATCTAACGTCTCCCAGCAGCGGAGGATGTTTCACGTCAGAACGTTTCCCATTCCTGCAGGATGCTCTGTCATTCCTGAAATCATGACCTGATGTCACAGGAAGTTAATTTTTCTTGGCGTTTCATGTTTAAATTCAGCCGCTCGCACACACTGTGCTGAAGCGGAGAGTGCCAGTGTGACTTCATAGAAACAGACAACAAATATTTCATAAATTAATCTTTGCAAGACAGGGTTCATTAATCTGTAAAAGACTCTGGTTGTGTGTGAACCCAAAGGGCATAACACTGGAATTCTGTGATGCCTTCTGACGTACAAAAGTAGTTCCAAATTTGCAGTCATTATCCAAATAAGCCTCTTGATAAGTCACAGAAATCAGACACTTGGTTTGGGAAAAAAAAACAAAAAGAAATTCCACTAAATCTTTATCTTCACAGGTAAAACACATTTAATTGTACAGCCTCACAAAGTGGTGTTTAATCACCATTTGGATTTTTGCTCAATGTACATGGGCATTCCAACATCTCTGGCAAAGCCCACGGTGAAACTGCAGGACCTAAAAATATTGAGTGTCCGGTCCAGAAATTCTTCCAGAGCTACATCCTCAGCAATTAAAAGATGACACAAAGGATATCTGAGTCCTTCCACTTGTTTTCTCAGAATGAAAATGAAAAATGGCAGAAACCAGCCCAAAATTTAGCTGAATGTCAATTAAATCCCCTGCTTGCAGACGTGCCCAGTTGGCTTGCCCATGGCCCACATTTGCCAGCCACAGGATGTGTGCCAGTAGTTTCCTCTGTGGTCACTGCCTGGGGATGCCAGTGAGCCCAAATGTTCTCTGTGTGGGTGCCCCTAAGAACTCCCATGAAAATCTGGACCTACACATCTAAAACTGCCCTGTCTCATAAAGCCTGGAGCCTTTTCCTTCCCATGCCAGCACTGCTCCCCTGCACATCACCATTTTCCCCTTTTTTCTCCCCACACATATCTATTTCTAACTTTGGAGCAGTACTTTTGACTCTTGCAGGAACCTAAAATGCTTTAGCAGGAACAAAACTCTTCAGTGATTACTGCCCACCCCAGATTAAATCCCACAATCAGGAACTCAATTTGCATTCTCAAAGTGAAATCCATTGTTATAACCACAGCCACAGTTGACACAGTAGAATAAGCCATTGTTGAAGTAATTCCTGCAAAAGGTCAGACACTTAAAGCCTTCAATTTTACTTGACAACCTCTCAGAAAAGAACAGCACAGCTGCTCTGGGTCCAAATAAGCCATGCTGACCACCCTGTTTACTTGAGCTTGGACTGTTCTCACCCATCACAGGCTTTCCTGGCTGTAAAACAGCTTTGGGACATTTGGGAGACCTCAGCATCCACAATCCTGAGAATATTTCACTCTCTTGAGGACCAGCACACAGCAGTTGTGCCCCTGCAGCACTGAGGGTGCCATGCAGAAGGGATGCAGAGCTCCCAGCTCTGTGCGAGAGCATCACCATGGCTGGACTCCATGACCTAAAGGCCCTTTCCAACCCAGATCATTCTCCTAGCTGCTCAGTGCAACAAGAGTGTGTCTTGTCCAAACCAGGACTTTTGCCAGGCTGGTTACCCACCCTAACCTGTATTTTTCTTATGTGGGCTGTCTGTGCTTTGGGTGGGGAGGCCCTGGCACAGATTGCCCAGTGAAGCTGTGGCTGCCCCAGCCCTAACTCCTGTCTCAGTAAAAAGGCTTTTACTTTTTAACCTTTTTTAAATCATCTATACTGTATTTTACACCCCTTTTAAACCACCATTTCTGATTACTTGGTTGGGTTTGGCTGATGGGTTCATACAAAATTCTATTTGGTAGCAAATGCGATGTGTTTGTGGGTATCGTTGTGATTCATACAATTAACCTTTTTATTTAGCATAGCTGCTTTAGTCAGTAAAGTAGAGGAGAGTTTCATAGAATATCTTCAGTGCTGCTGGCATGAGTAAATAATGTTGTCAATAGCTTGCAACTTAAAGTATTTTTGTGAAATTAATATTCCCTCTCTCCAGAAAATCTGACTGCCCTTGCCAGTGCTGCTCCTTAGTGCAGAGCTGTTGGGTTTAGGGCCACAGCTGCTGGTGTTAGTCCCAAAGTGCCCTAAAGCACCCTCATGTATCCCTACTCACCCTGGGCTGGCTTCACCCCTGAGTGGGGAATCTGAAGGATTTCTGTTCCCACTCAGGCCTCACCCATCACAGAACCCATCTCACACTCGTGTACAGTCAGAAACCAGAGAGGCTCAGGAGCAAACCACAGCCAAACCTGACTGGAACGAGCCTTTGTAACAGTTCAGTCTGGGGATCGGGCAGTCACACGAGACAAAACTCCCTAAAGACTCAAGGAAATTGTAATCCATCCAACTAATACAGCTTTAATTATATCAATAAGCAGAGAGAGAACCAGACTAGTTTTTGGGATAGGATCTAATGCATGCATATTTTTTTGTGCTATTTCTCCACTGCTTTTAAAGAACATCCAGAAATTATCAGTATGAGCAAATCCTTGAGGTAGAATTTTAATAATGTAGCAATATCATATCATATTTAACGTGTCTTTCCTCAATGAGGAAAACAGTGGTCAAGCATTGGGCATTTCTTCAAAACAATTTCCCACTTGCAGAAAATTGCCCCACTTGGATGAAACATGCTTTTAGGTATAAACTTCCCAGAATGCTTGAATTAAATAGGATAATTTTTTTTAAGTCCAAAGAAATCCACAAATGGAATGCAATTAAAACATATATAATGTAACTAATAGGTCTGAGTTAGGTGTGTAATTATAAACAAACTCTAATTAATTTCCTACCACATCTTGGCTATTATCCCTGTTTCACATGAACCCATTTATGTTCATTTGCAAATGAGGAAGGGAAAATAGCTGATGCTCTCTAAGGTGTTTGTTTTGTTGTCTTGTGGCTCTGCCCCCACACAGACTCAGCTCCACCATTCCTGCTGCCTCCAGGGAGCTCCAGGGAGTGAAGGCACCAATATCTGGTACCACAGTCTGTCTGACAGTTCTCTGTCAAAATGAAAATAGTAAGCCAACCAAAGAGCAGCCCAGCTCCCTCAGCCACAGCCTTCCCACTGGGGCTTGCTCTGAGTCTTCCTAAAATTCAACACAAACTTGGGGAGAGTGAGAGTAAGAGAGATGCTCCTCACCCTCCTAAGGACAACACAGGTACAAACACTGGAGCAGCCACTCCATGACCAGCCCTATGGCCCCTGCAAGTTTTTTGAATGCTCTCACTTTTATTTATTACGCTGAAATCAGATTTTTTTTTCATAAAGCTTCAATGGATGAGAACACAGGATTTATTTTCATTTATCTTCTCAAGTGATCAAAAAGTAACAGATTATTCAGTCAGTGCACATGGGGAATATATTTACTAGTGGATTAAATGAAACCATAACATTTATTAACCATTCCTTAGCTGCCACATGTCGCAGGCAGTGGAAGCAAAGGGCCCAGGAGGAGAGGAGAGCTGCCCCAGCCCTGAGCTCAGCCCTTCCCAGAGCTCTGCCAGGAACCATCTCGTGCCCTGCCACACCTTGGACAGGAGCACACACCCACACAGGGAAAACCATTGACACTAAATCAAAGGGGATGGTTTGATTGAAACCCATGACAGGCCCCTTTCTGATTCATTCCGTTGGGCTGAACATCATTTTTGTACCTGAAATAGATATTTCTTATTTCTCTGGGTTCCTAATTGCAAAATTAGCTTCTGAACCACTGGCATTTCCTACTTCTGATTTTGAGGCCAATCTCAATTATGCCTGTTTGATTTTTTTTTACTAGGATCATGAACAGTTTGAGTTGGGAGGGACCTCAGAACTCCTCTGCTTCCACCTCCCTGCACTTCCACTGGACCAGGCTGCTGCAGGCCCTGTTGGGGTTATCAGCCTGGTAACTCCAAAGGCAGAGCTCAAGTTTTCCTTTGGTGTTGCTTTGTTTTTGCCATTTACCAAGAATTTTCACCAATGGATCCAGCTGCTGTGAGTCCCAGACAAGCTGTGAACTCTTTTTTTCATCCCTGATAACTCAGAATAGGAAAACAAAAACCAGAATGGAACAGTTTGTCTCAAATACTAACAACAGGAATGTTTATCAGGTATTTACATTTTGGCTTATTCCATTTCCATGCCACACCAGGAACCCCCAAACCCAGATGTTTCCCAACACTGCTGGGTCCTGCTGCACCTGCAGCATCTCCACTGCTGCTCCTGCTCCATGGGAGCTGGGTGGATTTACCTCAGGATGTACAAACTGATCCCATTTCTCAGCTCAGGAAAATCAGATCCTCTGCCTCCAAACAAAATAAATAATTGCACTGTAAGCAGCACGAACACTCCTGTGCAACCAGGAGGTTTAAGATAAAAGCACTCAACTTAAAATAAAGAAAAAAAAAAGAGCAGGAAATAAAAAGGCATCACTCCCAAGGACACCCGAACCCAGCCCCACATCTTCGGGGGGAAAATAAAAATCTATAAGTACAACTGAGGCTTCTTTATTGCTGTCAAGTGGCAGGAAGGAGGCTTTTTGGATTGGAATATCATCAAGATAAAGAGCAGGCTAGAACAAAAGCTTTCTGCAGCAAAGGGCAGTGTTTACTCTCCTGTCTGAGCCGATCTCCCCTCACACATCACCACTCCTGTGCACCCCACAAAGGTGTTTGTAAGGACACCCCTGCTCTGCTGGACCCGTGGGCAGCACTGGGTGGGGCAGGAGGGGCCGAGAGGCAGGATAAGGTTTGGTGCCTGGTGCCCGTGTTCAGCCTGTCCCCTCCACCCAGGAAAGGGCAGCGATGCTGTGCAGCGCCCCAGTGCTGTGCAGAGCCCCAATGCTGTGCAGTGCCCCAGTGCTGTGCAGTGCCCCAGTGCTGTGCAGTGCCCCAACGCCGTGCAGCCTGGTGCCCGTGTTCAGCCTGTCNGCAGTGCCTCAACGCTGTGTAGTGCCCCTATGCTGTGCAGTGCCTCAACGCTGTGTAGTGCCCCTATGCTGTGCAGTGCCTCAACGCTGTGTAGTGCCCCTATGCTGTGCAGTGCCTCAACGCTGTGTAGTGCCCCTATGCTGTGCAGTGCCTCAACGCTGTGTAGTGCCCCTATGCTGTGCAGTGCCCCAACGCCGTGCAGCCTGGTGCCCGTGTTCAGCCTGTCCCTTCCACCCAGGGGTGCCCGTGTTCAGCCTGTCCCTTCCACCCAGCAAAAGGCAGCGATGCTGTGCAGCGCCCCCAGCTCCAGGTGCTGTTGGCACAGCGGGGCCATTCCCAGCCGGGCTGGGACCCTCGGGAGGGATTTGCTGATCGGGGCTCACCAGAGCTGCTGTCCCTGCCTCGGCTACCTGGGCTGGGGCTGCACTAAGCCCCCATTGTGTTCAGGCAGCAGAGGAGAAAAATAGGGATATTAACCTCTAACACTGATGAAAATAATAGCCACAATAAAAGCAGATGAAAGCCACAGTGGCAGTAATTATTCTGCTCTCATTTACCCAGGAGCAAGCAGAGCCTGCAGGAATTCCTGGTCCCTCTGGCCATGCACAGGGCACAGCAGGGCTGGGGGACCCTGCCCTGCCACCCACGGGGTCAGTGCCTCCAGCTGCTCTGTCTGGCAGAGCCCACTGTGGAAAACCTCCTGGGCTGGATGTGGGAAACCCAACAGCAACGGGCTGAGTGTGCTGAATTCTCACTTTTGCGTCCTGCTTTTAAATTCCTACAGACCTGACTTAGCAGACAAGGGGGGGCCATAAACGCCAGCCCGTGAAAGCAAAACAGACCTTTCTATGTGCACACGGCAGGGAAACCAAAACTCCCTTTATTTGTTCACTCCACACCCCTTGGTGTTCCTGGTGCACCCGCATCCGGATCATGGATAAGGGCATAGAACCGAACACCAAAGACAAATTCCCGAGGATGGTGTGCAACACAGGCTTTTGTGGGGACAGCTATAAGCAGTGCTATTTAAAAAGCAACTGTTTCTTCTCTTCTTCCCCACACACACTTTTTTTTTAGATTCTCCGTGTCTGTAATTAATTTTTGACATAAATAGCACAATTCCTTTCCATGAGTGATCTTAGTTATTCTCAGGTTTAAATGTCATTCTTTCTGTGAAATCTTCTCATTCAATAATCAAGTTGCAGCTAATAAAAAATTCAAAGGTGCATCTAATAATAATGAAATAATAGCAGCAAAAAACATGCACCTGTATTTATGCCAAAGAACAAGGGATAGAAGAGACAAAAATGTAGGGAAAAAAGAAATTAGAGGGAAAATCATGATATTGCTCAAGTGCTGCTCTCACACTAAGACCAGGGGGATTGGGATAAGGCTAAAGTTAATTGCATTTCCAGATGACAAACCTCTCACCTCTGAACTGAATGGCTCTTTATAAAAGCTATCAGTAATAAACTGTAAATCTCAGCTATGATTGCAAATAAAGGTCATCCCTTTCATGCTGCCACTTTCCTGGGCCTTATTATATTCCTGTCTGAACCTTTCTTACTTCTTAAGGTGTGCTAGCTGCCCATATAAGCAATCAGGGAGGCTTTTTGATTTTATTTTGAAAGACACAAGGCAATGGGATTTACATTCTGGCACCGCACTGATCCAAAATGGAAAATCACTGAATTCTGACAAGCAGACAGAATCCTGCTAGCAGAATTAATCTTCATCTTATATTAATGCAAAGAACGGCAATCCCTTCCCTCCACTCCTGAAATCTGTATTTCCTCCTTCACCAGTACCAACGGGCGTCTCCAATTTTCCCTTGGCCAAATGTGGAGATTACTGTGATAATACCCAGGGGCTGAGGCCACCCTGCTCCCCATGGCCAGCAGCTCCTGCTGTCACTCAGCCCATGCAGGTGCTCCCGGACTTGCCTCACCAGACGCTGCAGGGATGTGTGGGATGCTGGGCCCTGACTGCCTATTCAGAAAGAAAATTCTCCACCAGAGATAAAATTTACCTCAGCACAAATTCTCTTGAGTAATTTTTCTCTGCAGAATACTCCATATTTGCGAGCACTAAGACTTGTGATACAAAAGAATCCACCCCTCAAACCTGCTACTGTGAGAACACAGCCTGTTCATTACAGAGGCTTCAATCCAAGCAAGAAGAATATTAAATAAAGAGTGGGATGAATCTGGGAACATTATTTCCACTCTGTTCCATCAGGTCACCACAACAGCTCGCTCCTCTCAAGTCCTTTTTGGATGGCTTGGTGCTGGCAAGTCCAAACAGCAGGATTGTCAGGGAGGGAGGGAGGGCAGCCCATGGGACAGTGCAGATCTGGCTCTCGTTCCAGTGCCCCAAACTCCTGGGTCAGAATGCAGGAGCCAGTCCAGGCACCGTGATTTCAGACCCATGGGGACGTTCTGCACGACCCTAAAACACGAGGACGGTCCTGTGGGCCCCAGAGATGGGACAAAGCCAATGCCCTTCTCCTCCTGCCCATCCCACTGAGCTGCACCACAGCCAGACTGAGCAGCCTCTGCCTCATCAGCCTCATCATAGCCCCTCATCAGGGGACACCTGCTACATCTGTCAAGCAGGATGGGGGCCCAGAGATAGCCAGGGACCAGCGCAGCACATTTATCTGCAGATCTGTAAGGTGAATGGGCGGGCACATGGGGAATCCAGGCAAACTTAGCTTTACCAAATGTTTATGTTTGCAGCATATGCAAATAGGGAATCTATTTGAGCAGCAGCCTGGAGCATCTATTGGACCCTTTAAATAAGGACGAAAAAAAAAGGAGATACTCAAATTGCACAGCAACTGGTGTAAGGAACAAATAGACTTGTCTATGGGATGGGATAATTGTCTTCCACATCTTCAGGCTCTTGGAAAATGTGACAATGGCATCTCTGAATGAGGCTTCTGACAAGTCCCAGATGCAGCCAGGTTTCATGTAGTTTCGCTTTTAATTTCAGCTGCTCATTTGAAAGTGATACACTGATAGCTCTAGTCAGGGGCAGGAAGGATGCACTTCGGTACAGCACCTCAGCAGCATTCCTACTCTTGAATTACACCAGCCCCAAAGCACCATCCCTGCAGCCCTGCGTGGTCCTGCCAAGGTACCACACTCCTCATCCTCTCACCCCTGAACACCAGTCTTGGAAAGACAAAAGAGAGACCTGTGATCAAAGGACTGCTGCGGCATACACCGATTTCCTATGCGTTTTGTTTGCTTGGCCATTTTTACATGCACTGGGTAATTTGTGCAGAGAGAAGCAGCTCCTGGTGAACACCTGGCCCCAGCTGTGGCCCAGGGTGGGCACAGCCCCCCCAGCTCCTGGGGCACAAGCTGGAGACGGCCACGGTGCTGCTGAGGACTCAGTGCTATTTATTGTTTCCACTTTTTCTTTGATCTTTAAGACAAAGCCCTGGGTTTTCCCAGCAGATGGTGAGTGGGGAACCCTGAAGTGGCACCGTGTGGAAACAGCAGCCTCATGCAGCCAGAGGCAAATGCCTTCCCCCATCTCTGCAGACCCCAAGCACCATCCTCCACGTTTCACCTCCTGTGTCTTCTCACAGCCAGGAAGTCACGTCTTGTTCCACACTTCCCACTCAACCTTCTGTTTAGATGCCCAGAAAAATCAAGCAAACCTTGTGCAAATAATGCAAGGCACTAACACTCTGTAGCACATGATAATTACCAGCCTTCCTCGTGTGGGAACACCCCTACCCTGGTGTGCTCTCCAGCTGTAACCCTGAGCAAGAGCTGGGATCTACAGAACACATTCAGTGGCTGTTCTTTCACAACACGGCTGCTGGCAGGAGATCTCCTTCAGCACCCATGCACATGCTCACTCGTCCCAGGAAAAACAAGAGGAATGTGGTTTGGGAATTGCCACTTGACTAAGGATGTAGGATTACGGTCACACCAAGTTTTCAGGGGGAACTGGAGAGTTAAAGGAGGATCTTCTCTCCAGTCATCTCCTGAGCGCATTGTGCCCATGCCAACTGACCCTGCCCCAGATTCCTGCTGGGAGCACCCCTGGGCAGAGGCTCGGGCAGGGATCAGGCCTGAGGGCTCTGGGAGCGAGCCAGGGCTCATTGCTGCTCAGCACACACTCGCCTGAGGTCCTTCCACTGAGGACAACGGCACGAGCACCTGGGCAAACAGGCTTTGAAACCTGACTCGGCAATGAGATGTGACTGTCTCTGCTGTGTCTAAGGCCAAATACTCTTGACACGGAGGAGAATTAATTTGAGGTCTTGCTGCAAGAGCCACAGCCTGAGAGGCTTCTCCTGGCAATCCCTGTCTTTCTGCACGTTTGCATCCTGAGGATCAGAACAGCTCCCAGGCACCACATCAGCTGCAGGACCTCCGTGGTGAGCTGGGCTGGGTCAGGATCACCACACCGTGCCCAGAGCCTGGCACAGCCTGGTTCAGTTGTGGGAGCAACGCACACATTTCACCCTGGGCTGCACCAACAGCACCCAGGGCAAAGAGAAATCAATGCACATGACAAGATCAACTTTGACTCCAGCAAAAAAGCCTCGGAGAAGGGTCCTGCCGGCCAGGTCCACCTTGCTCCCTCTCCTTGGGACGAGGCACACAGAGGCAGGAGGAGCTCCCTGGCCCCGTGGGGCACTGGGCAGCCCTGGGACGCTCTCTGGGCAGGAGCAGGGGGCTGCAGGGACTCCAGGGACCTGTCACCTCTGGTCGGTCCCCAGGACAAAGGGCACCTCTGCTTCGACACTGGCCGGACACATCATCCAACACATGTGCAGCTGTGTTTACTGCTATTATTAAAAATAACTACAGCACACAGCAACCATGTAAAACTTACTTAATTGCTTGAAATAGAATAAAAATTCCATTGTGTGGATAATGCACACACGTTACCAAACCTTCGGAATTCATGGGATCCCAAAGAATTATTTTAAAATTGCTGGTATAATAAGTATATATCAAGGCAGCAGCATCCAACTCAAATGCTGAAACATAATCAGTCAGCAGAATATTTTTTTAAGGTTAAAAATACTCCCTTTCTTGAAAACTGACACTAAACCCCTAGGCAATGTAAGCACCACGGTTTTACTATAAAATACATTTCAAAAGAATGGCTGAAAGACTTAGGAGCACAAGAGATGAAAAAGAAGAAGTAAACAAGCCTTATTCCACCATTAAATGATAAATTAAAAGCAGTATTTTGCTGTTCTGCCTCATTTTTTAATTTTTTCACAGAGCTCTAGCTATGGTGGTGTGAGCTCTCATCAAAAAGCACCTTTTACTGAAGGTTTACAATTTGACATAGCCATCATCTGTCCCAGACAACACACAGCCAGGTAAAAACCTCATTCCAAACCTAAATTTTCATTAAATTTTCAGAAAAAGCACCACAGGCTTGACATTACAGGCAGAGCCACAAATGCCCCTCACACATGCCCTTTAAAAATTTGAGTAATTTCAGAGTGAAGGCTTTCAGAATTTTAAGAATAATAGAGGAGATACTGGATGTGCTGTTGTTGCTATCAGATAAAAAGCTAAATCTTAATCCTCCCTGCTATCTTGCCTCGGTGCAGATTACGCCGCAGCCTATCTCTGCAAAACGCTGGAACAAACACCAGCCAGCCACTTGCCTGGGAAAATGGAGATTTACAGAGTGAGAGGCAAATGGGGCTGGCTTTATAGCCTCTTGCTCATTAATTTTTTTTACTAATTAAGACACAATTTGGTTTTGGTCCCACTGTAAATCTGTAAGGGAAGTACCAATGAAAACATCTGGAGCTGTAAATCCATTCCTACCTTTTGTAGGCAGACATGATGTGGGAGACACCCAAAGGCACTCCAGCCCCCAGCAGCTGAGAGGAGCTGAGGATTTCCTGCCCATCCTAGCCTGGCCGCTCTGTGGCTCTCCATGGCTCGTCTGCTGCTTTCTGGAAACAGCCACACCTGCAGGGAGCGCTGCGAGCTCTGCTGGGACTGCCAAGGTCACAATGGGAATCAGTGAGAGCCAACACCCTGCCCATGGCAGCGCTGGAACGGGATAATCTTTAAGGTCCCTTCCAAACCAATCCACAGCTCTATGACATTTTGTTCACAAAGTGTCCTTTTGCCTTTACATCCCCCAAAAGAAATCATGGAAACACAGACTGGTTTGAGTTGGAAGGGTTCTCAAAGCCCACCCTGTTCCACCCCCTGCCAGGGGCAGGGACACCTTCCGCTAGCCCAACTTGCTCCAAGCCCCGTCCAACTCGGCCTTCACCATTTCAGTGATGGGGCAGCCACAGCTTCTCTGGGCAAATCAGCAACATTAAATCACCAGAACAATGAGAGGTGAAAAAGAAAAAGACAACTGTGGACAAAATAAAAAGTAAAGTTCTATTAACACTAAACACACTTTCCCTTTTGGGTTCACACTCCTGCTCCTGTAACTGTTTCCAGATGGTTCAGCAGCTGTCTGAGCAGCGAGCTGGGAATGGCCTGCACCTCCTCAGCACCAAGGGGCAGAACCCTGCACAGAAACACGATTTATGGATTTGAGAAGCTCAAAACAAAGGTAAAGACACATTGAGATGAGCAGGAAGCAAAATTTAAAATGCATTCAGAAAATAAGCCTCTGGCAGCTGAAGAGTTAAGCATAACCTTCTCCCTTTTAACACAGCCTTCTGTAGTAGCTAATGAAGGTAATGAAATATGACGTGCAGTTTGGCCCCTGACCACGGCGAGCACCTCCCTCCCCTGTGCCGGCGCACAGAGCCAGAGCAGATGGAGGAGCTGCGGCCGGGCCAGCGGTGGTGCCACGGAGCCGGGCAGCGGGCACGGCGTGGGCAGCGCCAGCGACATCTGCGCTGCCCGCCAGCCTCCTCCACACCCGGTTCCCTAACACCCCGCTCCTTCTGTGTAAGCAATCAATGTGCAATTCCAGTGGAAGGTGTCCCTGCCCTGGCTGGGGGTGGAACGAGAGGGGCTTTAAGGTCCTCTCCAACCCAAATCAATCTGTGATTCCATAAATATGGGCTTTATGTGCCCAAGTAGTTCATCTACTGCTAGTCTAAGTATAACTTAGCAAAATAGCACTACCAGTAAAAAGGAGAAGACAGGGTATTGCTTGGGCAGGGACAGGCTTCAGCTCCCAAATTATCACCCTCCTACCTCAGGGAAGTGACCCACCACAAACATGGCACTCAGCATTTCATTAGCACAGAGCCAGGGATAGAAAAGGCATTTTTAAACACTTTTTAAAGAGGTTTTAAATTCACAAAAGACTGTAGAATTTATCAACCGTTTTAAGTTCTTTCCAAAGGTCCTCATGCTGGCTATCAGGCAACAGATTTAACCCTGCCATACTCTGGGCTGATGCAGCTGCCAGGAAATAACTTTGAGCAGGTACCAGGTAAAAATGTGTGCCAAGAGGTACCCCACAGACACCTCATCATCTAAAGACCGGGAAGCTCAATCACAGCTGCTGGTTGATAACAGATACGTGGATAATGATCCCTGCTGGACCAGTGACATCAGCTCCTTCTCTCCCTTGGCTAAGCAACAGCTGCACCAGGGATGTGTCGCTCCTCAGGGCTGAGGTCATCCATCCATCTCCCTGAGCACCCAGCAGGGTTTGGGGGCACACAGGGGTGCAGGCAGGGTGGGCTGCTGTCCCCACTGAGACACCCAGCTCCTTGGGAAGTCTGATTTCAGCAGCCCCTGCTCGGTCTACAGGAGGGGACCATGTGGCACAGGCTGGCCAAGGCCACAGACAAACAGCTCCTCAGGGAGGGACAGGCAGTGCCCTGACCCATCTGAGCCACTCCCTGAGAGGGCTCATCTGTGCCCACATGGAGCCCCGAGCGCTGCTCAAACAGCTGCACCCAGCCCCACTGGCAACAGGCACCACCCAGGTGGCACCTGAGCCCTGCCACCACCCCTCTGCCAAAGGACAGGCACCCCAGCTGCTCAAACTGCCAGAGACCTGAGACAGCAAAGCTCCAAACACAGTCAGCCTAGGAAACAGACTGTCTGGAGATCACGAAACCAACAGACACAGCAGATGGACACAGAGTGTTCTCCATCCCACAGCTGATGGGCCAAGCCAGCTGAATCAGCCACCTTCCCAGTGTCCACACTGGGACATCCTCCATGGTAGCCACTGGCTTTAACAGCTGCTCCCTCCAAGAACTATGCATAGTGTTTATGCAAAAAAAGAAAAAAAAACCCAGAAAACTATATATAAAACATTTAAGTTGCAAAAAACAAGAAAATACCATCATTAAATTTACCTCTTCACCCTTAACTTGTCCCTGTGTTCCATATGCATTATTACATGTGCCTGAATTGTATGCTAATTTGCTATCATTGGCCAGGAGCCTGACCCCATTTAATGAGCACAGCAGGGTGTGCTCTGGGGTGCTGCTGAATCACCAACCAAGTTCTCTGTTGGTTGTAGACATGCAGCCTTGTTCCAACCAAATTCAGGTACAGAACTCCTGCACAGGACCTTAACCATGGCAACTCTGCTGCCTGTGTGCAAAAAGGGCTTAAAAGCAATTTATTTTGGCTTTATACGATATGATAACAGTATTTCACAAGGAAGTGTTGAGGGTATTTTCCCAACTAAGTCCCAATGGCACTCAACAGGTGATGAAGGAAAGAATAAATTTTGGAGCCTGTGTGTTGTTCAGCTTGTCAGGGGAGCAGGGGGGAGGAGAAGGTGGCATGTTCCCACCATCAGCACCTCTGTTGCCTGTGCCCACATCAGCCAAGGCCTCCCCAGGAGGAGCCCCACAAACCAATGGCACTTCAGGCTGGGTCAGACACACCCACTCAGGGGGGGCAAGTCAGGGTTTTGTGCAAAGTCGAGCACTTGCAAAAATGTTCACTTCATTGCTTGATTTTGAAACCTTACTGACTTATGGGCGCATAAAGCTTTGAACAGTACCGTGTGTGAAACCAGCCCTCCAAAGGAGTTTCCTGGGCCACGGGGGGTGACACTGACAGGCTCGCTCACACGGCAGCTGCCCCTGGTCCGAGGCAGGAGCCAGCAGAGCCAAAGCAGGGCCAGGCTGGGAGCCAGGAGGGATCTGCTCCCTCCCAGGCCCAGGGCTCGGCAGCACGGGGAGGCAGGGCCCTGGAAATTGATAGCCTGTTCCAGGCGTTATTTATCATTCCCAGCACAGACACTGACATGTGCCTTTTGAAAGGGGATACTGTACCTTTAACCTTGACTCTGAGCGTGTTGGTAATTTGGGATGCGAGCCCAGGTTCAAGCGGGGTGACCTTTTGGGGGGAGGGGAGGGACTGCATTTATTTATGAGGCAGTTGGAAATTTTTGACATCACATGCTAGTCCCATTATTCACATGTTACATGACACGAGATTGGCCCTTTTAATGCAACAACATCACATCAAAAAATTTGATTTTCTGCTCTGACAGCAGGCTTGTCCTCTGCAGCTCCCCAAAATGTAATCTGTAAGGGTTAAAGGCCACAGGAAAGTGATTTAAAAATTGCACAGAACGTGGAAGAACAGGCCCTGGGCCCTGAGCGACAGCAGGGATGCTCAGGGGCTGGAAGGAAAGTCAGGTAAGTGCAGAAGCCCAGCTGGATCCGAGTGAGGGAGGCCCCTGTGTGACCCTGGGATGTGGTACCTGGGGGTCCCCCAAGGCTGCCCTGTGGGGAAATGCCACCTTTCCTCACTGCACCTCCCCTTTCAGAAATGCAGCCTGGGCAGTATTATGGATACACACGCAACACAGCCACCCTCCCAAACAGAAGGAAAAGCCTTTGCAACACAAAACACCATGAACACATTTAGAAGGAAAAAATGGGGTTCCCTTCATTAAAAAAAAAAAAAAACACAAACAAAAACCAACAAACATCTATTAGGTTATGTTTCAATTTTTTAGGCTTATTACACTGATAATTTAATTTGGTAATAATTGTGTTTTCTATGCACAAACTTCAAAACTTCCCTTCCAGGGCTGTGCTATATATACACTGAAGTGTTTGCTAATCCAACTCTGGAAGAACGTGCCCACACTGTGCAAAAAGCTCAAGCTCAAAACTACACTCCCATTTTCATAGAATTTAAAGTATCAGCTAATGCACTTAAAGCTAATGAAATATATTTCACAATAATGCATCACAAAGCACATATATTAAATTACTCATCAGCTAATTCCACAGAGAGAAGAAAAGAGTTTATATGTTTAATTTTTCTAAATATCCTTGGTTGAGGGCAGGCAAAGAAGGAATCTTGATTTATATCTGGAAAAGCTTCGCTAAGATTGCTGTAATTTCTTTTCAGAAATATCACATGAGGGTGATGATGAGGCTTATACTAAAATAACATGTAAATAAAACAGGCTAATTTTATCAATATTTTTATCAGTTTAAACACAGTGTTTTCTACTGTGTTCATGCAATGAGAGCAACAAAACCCAAAAACCCCAGCTTGGCTGGACAAGGTTTGAAGCACCCTGGGATCGCGGAAGGTGTCCCCACCCATGGCAGGG
Source organism: Spizella passerina (assembly GCA_013401375.1). NCBI lineage: Eukaryota > Metazoa > Chordata > Aves > Passeriformes > Passerellidae > Spizella > Spizella passerina. The sequence continues at coordinate 49,384 of WBNQ01086654.1, forward strand.
GGTGGAACAGGATGAGCTGTAAGGTCCCTTCCAGAACCATTCCATGAGTCTGTGATATGAAGAACGCATACCTGTCTCTTACAGACCCAAAGTTTGCTCTGCTCTTGCAGCACAATTTCAGGTGCATTATTCACTTCAAAGGAATCAAATCAAGGGCAGGAGGGGCCATCCCCAGCCAAGCCAACAGGAGGGGAAGGTGAAGTGGGCCAGAGCAGGCAGCCCTATGAGCCAAAGCTCAAACACCTCCAGGAAAACCCTGCTCCAGGAGCGGGAGGAAGAGGCTCCTAAGGCAGAATTACATTTTTACAGATTTATACGGGTTTTGAAGCCAAGTCCCAAGACTGACAGAACACAGAGGGGGAATTATTTTCTTCTTATTAAAAGAATGAAAAGACCCACCATTGATTTTGTCCTTCATGACCACACAAAAACCTTCCCAAGCACAGCGAGGATGACGGTCTGGATTATCACAACGCCGTAAATCAAAGTGAATGTATTTATTAGGTCGCCTCTCTTTGTTGCACATGTGTGTGCTGTTTGTTGGCCCATACTGTTATTATTTTAATTTATGGTTTGCTTTTTCCACTCTTTCCTCTCCCTCACAAGACTGGAGCCTGTCTACAAGTTCTCCTCGTGCCAGTTAAAATCAGCATAATGAAATGTCACGGCCAGATCCCCTGGCTGTGCAAGGACGGCCCAGGGACGCGGCCCTGAGTCCGGCGAGCCCCAGCGTGCAGGGCCGGCTAACGAAGCCCACAGCCCTCCCCAGCTGCTCGGCAGGTCTGCCTGTCATTAAGTGCGGTAAGTTTGGGCAATTTGCAAATCCCACCTCATCTCTGCTCCTGTGACAAGCCCGATCTCTCTCCGAGCAGCCGTGGTGCCAGGGAGCTGTGCCGGGCAAGGGGAGCTGGGCTCAGCCCCTCCTGGCACCCCCAGCTGGGGCAGCCAGGACAGCCCCACTGCTGGGATTCACCGGGCACACAGACACTTGCAGGCATGCAAACTCACATCTGGGTGCCTGGAAAGCATGGGATTCCCCCCAAAAACACCCACTTCAGGATTCTTAGCTAAACTCCTGGGGTGATTCGTTTTAATCCTTTCTTGCAAACCATGAAATTTTAGGCTCTTTTCCAAGAGTCTCTGGAGAACTGCAGGAGTGGACAGAGCAGAGACCGAGTCAACTTCCAGCTGTTGGAGCCATGGCAGCACAGCTCAAGGGCTGCATGGGAAGAAGACCCTGTTCCTTCCCACTTAAGAGACCTAAAGACTCTGCAAGTATAATATCCAGAGGAGTCAGAGAATCATAAAACCATTAAGGTTAGAAAATACCTCTGAGATAATCAAGTTCAACCCTCAGCCCAGCAGCACCACCACCACGCTTAGCACTAACCCATAGCACAAGTGCCACATCTACACAGTTTTTGAACACTTGCAGGGATGGGGACTCCAGCACTGCCAGGGTTGGACAGCCCTTTCCATGAAGAAATTTTCTCCAGTACCAAACCTAAACCTCCCCTAGTGTAACCTGAGGCTGTTTCCTCCTGCCCTGTCTCTTGCAACCTGGGCGATCCACGGAGCTGTGAGAACAGCGTGCAGGAGTTCCTGTCTGCCAAGGCTTCACTCAACCTTTTTAATTAGAAGCTGGAGATTGTACCAATGTGACCTTAGGGTGTCAGTCCATGTGAGCTGAAGGACTTGAGCCATCCCTGCCCTCCACCCACACTGGGGACAAGCTGAGAGTAAGAACCGAGCAGGTGTGAATAAAAAGCATCTTTGAGGAGGAGAGAATTTTCAAGACACCCGAGTGAACACCAAACTGAAAGAGCAGCACAAAGCAGCGCAGGCAGCTTCATTCCCAGTATTACTGAAGCTACTCTGTAGGTGGTTGTGCCTTTGGTGTTCTGTGGGCTTGTCTCAGGGCTGGAGCTCCTCCCCTGCCCTCCCGGCCCAGGCGCGCTCCCAGAGCCGCTAATCCACTCGGATGCTCCACGGCAGAGCCTCGAGTTTTCACGGATTTATGCCCTGCGCTGCTCCCAGCTCCATCTGTTTCACGGTTATTGTTCTCACCCACTCTACTTCATCATTTGAATTATTAACAGCAGAATTACACCAACTGAGAGCTGGAATGGGCAGCTTTAACATACAAAGACTTGTGTGTAACATGTCAGTACACACCTGGGGAACAGAGAAACTGGGCGAAATTCAGATATAGGGGTCATTGCTTCATTTCACTGCTGATCAGGGGGAAGTTAGGATGAGAATACCAGTGAAAAAAGCTGGAAAAGCTGCTTTAGGTGGTCACCCACAGATTGACACTCATGTCCCTTCACTCAGTGAGTGGCCTGGAGCTGCCCAACAGAGGACACATCACCTCCAGGGCTGGGCAGGTGGCCCCAGCACCTTGGAACAGCACAAACCTCAGACTGAGAGGAGCATGGCTTCCTCCACCAACTATGACAGTGCTTGCAAAGCACACACCTTGTACAACCACAAGCAGCAAAGATGTAAATTACACACTGGTGTAAATCAAACCCCCAGAGAGAAAACCACAGTGACTCCAGAAAGTGAGAGGAGAAAAGCAGGACAGGAGCAGCAAGAACTTTGTGGGTTCCAGCTCACTGAGGTCTTCTCCTTAGGAAGACAAAATAACTTCCTACCTGTTACACCCCTACTGCTGTCACTAACTGTTCAAAAAAAGAAAAATCTAGAGTCATAACTGGATGAAGTCTCAGTAAAGCACAAAATCCCAAGCAAAATCACTTCTCTCCTTTAACTGCATTTTTCCAAATGCAGCACATGGGAAAGGGTGATGGTGAAAAGCCACTTCTGTTCCAAACCCTCCAAGCCCCACCTGCTGCCCCTCAACTACCTCAAGCAGTTCCTCCTGGCCACCAGACCCTGCATTCAGGGGCGACTCCACATTGATCCCAGACTTAACAATATCCATTAATAACAGACCAGACAGTGCCCATGTTCAGCCCAGCCATATGGTTTGAATCCAGGGAATTTGCTTTTCCCATGCACTGCATTACATATTTATACCAAAATAAGAGCTTTTCCCCCCCTTCCCACTTCTGGGGTAATTGGCAGATGGATCTGATTCCAAAAAGGGTAATCAATGCACTCAAAGAGCCTCAACCCATGCTGCTCTGCCCCAGCTTCAAATGCTTTATTACACAAGGGTCTGTGGACATTTTTTTAAAATTAAAGTTCCTGCAGCTTTTCATGGGAGATTTTCTTCTAAAAAACTCCAGCCTGCTGCAGCAAGTCTCCCTGCAATCAAGTCAAAAACCCAACACAGCTTTCACAGTATTAATAATGAAAGTCTTATGTGCACAAATAAGTTCCTTTCAAGTAAAAATCACGTGTATCTTTGTTACATCGTATACGAAAACCTACAATATTCCACTGGACACCCCAGCAGAGCTGCTGCTGGGCACAGTTCAAGGTGGTTTCACAGCCACCAGGTAAGTGACACCTGAGCACACAGCCTACATTTCAGACAGTAACAGTGAAAACAACACCAGGAAAAAATCATAACTGCATGGGGAAGGAGACAAAGAAGGAGCTTGAGGGGGACTTAGTATCAAGATCTGCCAGGATGTGCTTTCTCACTAGAACAAGACTCAAGAAATCTTAAGTCCCAGCTGCCCTCAGCCCCACCACACAGGTCT